>GL502853.1:165529-180237 GCA_000149185.1 Mayetiola destructor
TGCAAAAGTCGTAGAACAAAAGTTGTTCTCCTAGGTCTCACGAGTATAACCCTTTCGAGTCGGCCTTTGAGTTTGGAACACCTTGTATATTCTGTTGTTTCGGTGACGTTTTTAATCGGATATAGTTATAAGTTGTTGATGATATAAAGTCTAGTATAAGCGACAGAAAATGAAACCACGAAAAAAACATCAATTAAATTTTTTTAAAGTCTACGATTATTATTATTTTCATAAGCTACAGCTACATTGTTGAAGTTGGTTTATTTTTCAGTTGACTTCAGAATACGGTAAACACGCACTCATACAACAAGTATCGTTGATGAGAGAAGTGGAAAGAATGAGACACTATGTAAAAGAAGATAAGTAGGCCACTGGCACAACATATTCTAGCGGTAAAGTACCAGTGAAAAGTTGTGATCATAAGCTCTAGCTTGTTCATGGATGATTCGTATTAAAGCTAAAATCTGATTTATTTAATCACAGCTTTCATTTATATTCAAGAGCATCATTGATATTTTAAACTTGCACAATGCACAATCTATAGGATGTTGAAATGTAGACGATTAATTCCGTTGGATGAGCAATTATTTTTATCAATATTTATGAATTTGTAATAAACTAGAAAATTGTCATTTTACTGAAACCATTCTGAACTAGTTAATGATTACTTTTCTCTCAATATTAGCATGTTGATTGGTCACTTATTTATCAAAGAGATGAGAAGAAAAACGCTAATATTAGTTGGAGATAGTGCTGTTTTATTCCTTAAATTATTCACCATGTGAGCACCTAACCCTTCAGATAACACTTAAAAGATGAACACTGGTTACTTTGCGGTATATGGTATAAAATATTGTACGATAAAATAATCATATTTTGATGAGTTATTTTTGCAAAATGAATTTGAATTTAGACTATTAACTTACTACCATTTATAATGTTCAGAATTGAAAATCAATTCAATGGCTTGAACATGCGACAAAAACAATGAATATACACATATGAAGCGTATCAAAATATGTGATAATGTGTAGCTCTGTAATAACTTAACAATTGAATGATCTATTTCGTGCGAGGTTCAAGGCAAAAGGATATTTTTTCTACCTGTGATTCATTGTCATCACAAAAAGAAAGATGTCCAATTGGATCAGATCGAGCAATCACATAGATTGTTATGTTAGTTATTCTTTGAGAAATTATGGTCAAAAAGTAAATTTTTCAATTTGTTTTGTTAAAGAAGTTGTTTTAAATATGTCAAAATCGATCCCTATTCAGTATTCATGCACACCAATGTAAGTCAAGAAAATTTTACAGATATATGTTAACCTCCACAGACATAAGTGAGGTTTAGTTGAGACACAAACCAAATTAGCACATATGCAATAGGGATAAGCTGCAACAAGTCCTTTGCAACTCGATGTGTTCGGTTTGCAGCAACTCAAAGCGGTACAAAAAAGAAATTTATATTAATATATGCACATTTTTTATGTTCGGTTTAAGTCTCAAAATATGTTTTTTCGAAAGTAAAGATTAAAAGGTAAAGATTTGGTAGCTCAATTTTAATTTTTTTCTTCCTGTTTTCCAGGATCATTAAAGAATATGTTAATGAGAATAAAATTGAATTAAAATAAAAATATCAATGTGGATATACATAATGAATGTATGTAAAACCTTTTTTACCTCATTAAAAATGTAAACATCACACGCAACTGGTTCTCTCTATCTAGCTCCAGTCGAATTGAAGAACCGGTGATATTGAGGCCCTGTGTTCAAGCAAGATAAAGTATTGTTAATAACAGAGCCACGAACAGTTACGATAGTCTTTGAGTGTGTATTGCTGAAGATACCTTCAAAGTGAGAAACAACGCAAAAATGAAAGAATTTTGAAACTTGAAATAAGAAAGCATACGCATACATTGACTGTCACCTATAATTTTTCGAATGTGTATTCACCTCAAAAGATTTTCAAGCTGAAGCGGAAAAGTATGTAACAATCGTTTCTTTGCTTAAAAACAGAAAATCACTAAGAGGAATGCGAATTAGTTGATCGATCGAAGAAATGAATAAAGAAAAATAAAGCAGATTGAATACAAACACAACGAGATTCGATGCAAGTTAAATGAGGAAACAAACCGATTCATTCAAAAGAATGTAAATATAGTAAATAACGACAACGATCGTGATGTAAATAATAACAACAACAACAATAGTATCACGAGTGACAGTAGAACAACACATCATGAGAGAAAATAGTTCCATCCAAACTGATCGTCTTCAGTTCGATTGCCAGTTGAGAATTGGTTATCACAGCGGACGGTCGCAAAGTGAAGTTATCTCCGTATTTCAAATATCAATTGAATCTTGATTCCATGAGTTTCGGTATGTTCGTACTCGGTACGTGTTCGAATATTTTCATCGTGTCTTAAAAAAAAAAATTCTGACTGAAGTAATTATTGTTACTTGCATAAATTGGTGAAATGTGTCGGGAATATAGTTCGGAATGTGTATCACATATTTTTGGGATCTGCATGAATTCGAAAATATTAGTTATTTGAAATAATATCAAAATATTTATTTATTCGGTCTTAACAACGATCTGAGACTCATCAGATTATCGACTTTAACCGTAAACTGAAACACTTTTCACGGTCGATATTCAAGTGATCGGTTTTATTGTTCTTTGTATTGTTGTTGAAATTATTATTATTATTTCATATTCGGTAAATGTTTATTTAGATTCTCAGCAATTTCAACAATATAGATTCTTCAATAGTTGATACATTAAGTTAAAAAAAACCGTTCTGGATGCGTAAAGTGCTCAAACATATAAAAGAATGGAAAAGAATATTAAAAAAAGAATAATCATGCATTAATCGGGAACGGATGAAAAGATTGAATAGAGTCCATAGTTTCTATTCGAGAAATTAATTGGAACGTAAACGAGCTTCGATACATATTTATGGCGGTCTAAAAATGCAGATTTATTAACTCAATTGAGATTCGAAAAACTAGAAATTTTTCCGACCTCTATGTGAGTTTGAAACGTCGAAAATCCACCTAAATCAATAACAGTGAAAAATAAAAAAGCATACAAAACTTGAATTGATTAATTAGTTGCGTCGCCCGATTGCGGATTGATCACTATGCGAATTCGCAAATTCGATTAGATAACATCAAAAACAAATATTACCATTAATTGTTTTTAGATCATTAACCAAATTAGAAGAAAAAAAAACATTTTATTTTATAAAAATAGAACATTCCGGCTAATTTCGGTCGTTGAAAAACAATTAATCATCAATATTAAAAGTGATATTTAACTGTAAAACGGAACAGCAAACGAATAGTAATCAACGTCCAGAATGAATGTTCATCGAATACCGAATTCAATGAAATTCGTAATGCCATCATTGAAAGAATCGACTTTGGTGCTATTTACTGTGTTATTATTTATTATCGATATCAAATGTACAGTTGATGGACTCAGTACATCCAATGATCGTGGTATGTATACCAATTTCACTATTAAGCACCTAGAATATACTACCGGTTTTGTTCAGCAAAACGTATAACACAATATGTGTACTTGTAAATAAATACATTCGATGGAAAAGACAATGAGAACAAATCTGTCTTTCATTTTGTATAGATTATCGTTCCGTATTGAATGATTATTTATCTTACATGCGTCGATATTTTTGTCAAACTATCGATTTGTATTTTGTTTTATAAACTGTTTACTGGAACTCATAAACTGTAATGTGTAATCACCAAAGAACGATATGCCATAAAATGAAATGAATATGTATTCATAATCCAAACCACAGACGATAAATAAGTGGTTTTCTCGATAAATTAAAATTGCTATACATATTTTGTTCATTGTTCATTCCCAATTTAATTGCGACCAATCATTGTTAATTTTTTTTTTTTTTTTGGAAAACTGACATACGAATGTTGTACCTCAAATTATTTGCACATGAATATGCACAAAAAATAGGGCTTCCCTCATTTTTTGATTTATTAAATAAAATAATCGATGAAAGTATAGCGTGACGGTAATTACTCATCAGACAAAGTGATAATAGATAAATATTTTAACAGATTTTAGTAACTGCAAATTTCATCGATGTAGATCTACATAAAGTTACCGGATATAATCACCTATTTTAACGATTTTTGCGAACATTTGTATCGAAAAGAACTGTTTGGATTTTTTTATATTTATAAGTCAAAAATCGAATTTGTTCAAACTTAAATATACTGACCATAACACTACCATTTGAGTTTTATAGTTCGATGTAAATGTCAATAAGTAATCATTGAGTGATTTAGATGTCAAGTCTTAGGAACCATAGTAATTATAAATGCTACACTCCATCATCGGTGCAAACAAATGTTTTTGGAATATCTTTTATGCAGATTGATTTCATTTATGCACATCGTAATGAAAAATCTTTAGGTGAACAGAATACAATAACCATAAAAGGAAAACACATATATAGTGCTTTTGAGATATTTTATTATGGCAAATGTTTCATGAATGAATATCGTCAATACCGGTTTCAAAAAGTAGAAAACCTCATTATAAGAACAGTACAATAGATATTCATGATTCATAATTTATAATATTGTTTTCTCATGTATTTCTTTTTATTAATACGACATAGATAGTCACCGTCTCATCAGCTGTTTTCTCTCTTTAGTTATTTTTCGCTTTGTGTGAGGCTCTTTATTCTCAAATAAGATAGCCCTTCACTTTTAATAATTTTGATTGACGATTTTGTATTGAAAAAATCAATTCAATTTCTATGGTCTCTAATATTTGAAAATCAGAAGATAGTCTAAAGCTGAACAATGATATGTAAATGATATTAAGATCCCGATTCAAAAATGAAAACCAGACCCGAATACATATATGGGACTGGAACAAATGGTTGGCATATATGTCAGTGTGTAACCATTGCATGTCTACTTCTTTACGGTCGCGGTCTCATTCATGTTTGAGTGCAAGTATTACATGGCACATAAATAGCTCGATGATTTAAGTCATTTTGGCCGCTTTTCTTTCATTCTATCTTTCCTATTTTCTTCGGGTAGTGTAAAACTTTCATAATTTCAACTGAGACACCATTTCTTTCTGACATATCTGTTTTGTTGTTTTTAAAGTTTATGATATTATTCTCCTACTGTTTGCTGTTCACTGTTTACATACAGATTTCTTAAGTACTTCATTGGTATATGTATGTATTTGCATCAACTACAAAAATGTACCTGAATTACGACAAGAAATCGGCAAGAGTCGTCATTTGCCGATGAGACCTCGGTAGGAGTTGTAAAGAACCACAGAAAAACTGATGTTAAGTCGAATCATTTCATTCATTGTGCCAGATGAATTTTGATTGAGACACACTTCAACTTACTATTGTTGATTGTAGCAAAATAATAGCCAAGGAGCCATTATCAATGGATTATAAATATGATTATAGACAGTTTCAAGATTCACGATTCAACCCTCTTATATCTCTTATTTCTCATGTTTGTTATTTCAACAAAACATAAATATTGCATCGCCCGAAAACTACACACATTTTTTCTTTTATACATACATATAAAAGATATTCGTAATTGATGTTGTAGTTTTCGATTTTCATTTTATACACATTGATAATGCAAAAATGATTTTCTTTTTTATGTGAGTTTAATGCTTTCCAGCTTTTAAGTAAGACCACAAACTATTTCTGAATAGAACGAATACAAAAGAAGAACGGCATGAAAAGTATACATATACATGTATAATGTATATAGCCCAATTCAATGATATGTGTTTAAAATGATGAAAAACACAGTTTACTGATAAACATTTTTTCTACATAAACAGAAGACAAATTCTATGTAGGTTATATGAGTAGTATACATTCCGAAGGCCGATTCTCGAATAATTCACCATTTGCGTGTGTTCCATTTTAGGCTATTCTACAATCTTTAATGTCGTATTATTTACAAATTGATCATTGGTCAAAATGAAGATGTATCTTACGAAATTCATTTCAATATGCGAATTTTTTAATGAAGCTTTAAATTGGAATTATATTTATAAAGATTGTTGGTATCGTGTGCTCCCCTTATGTATGATGTTCTACCATTACTACTAATACCAATTGCATACCGATAATTCTGAATAATCGTGTGTATTTGTCTATAATTCATAGTGGTAGTTTGCTCACACTAGGTTCAGAACTTCCGACTGACAATACTTATCCGATTACAAATTCACCGAAAGGAAAGAGGACACCAATACCTGTCTTTTGACTTTCATAATTACCAAAAAAGTTCAAAGACAAAAAAGAAAATTAATACAAAGCTAACTACAGCTGTTAAATGGCTGTTTTGCATAGAAAATGAGCGTTAAACAGCTATAGTTGTCTTTGTCTTCGATTTTCTTTTTTTTTTTGCTTGATCATCATTTGGCAGCGCACATATTCTTTTTTATTTGAACGAAATCTAAAGAAACAATCACGATTTACGACCTTTTTCTGTGCCGGGCTTGGATTCACATCACTCGCAACTGAAAATCATGGTATATGCAAAGTAATAATATTATCAGCAAAAATAACTATTTTATGCATTTACCATTTTCGACGACAACCGGCTCAATCAAATTGAATTGTTCCGGATTGTTCTCATCGACAGTAGTTTTTGTTCCCTTTGCACTTATTTCATCACATTCTGAAATATGATCGTTATTAAGGCAGACATTGCTAACGGACGAATTCGATAATTACATACCTAATCTATTGCCTTTTTTAGTGTTTTCTGTCGTTTCGTTTGCTTCCACTGATCCTTTGTTTATAAATTTCAAAATTGATGGCTGAGTTCGTTTCATTATTATTAGGATGTATATGAAAGCGTTTAGAAAAAAGTAAATCTGTTCTCATTTGTTCAAAGCATTCACTGTGCAATAGTTAAGTTTGCCGATTTTTTCAAACGAAATAATTTTGATTTTTATTGGCCAATGCCCTTATTTAAGTTATTCTTTCCATGTAAAATGTTGAACTAACTTCTATCGGCGATCCGCCGTATTTATAGCCGTCAACAGAAATGCTGAACATGCATTCGAACATTCGAACAATCAACGATACTGTTTATTATTTACCAAAAAAAATATTCGATTAATGCCGAATTTTACTTTTATGTTTATATTATTTCATCGGCATTATTCATATCAAATTTCAAGAGAATTCGATTATTTCTTTTATGCGCATTTTAATTATTATCAGAAATGATTCATAAAATCCAATGACTGATGATGAAATCATTACTGCAATTATTTTGAATATTCTGGAATCATTACTGCAAATCTGAAATCATTACTGCAAAAAAAGATAACAACTGAACCTTATTTGAAGGCCTGGCTTGATATTTCATATCAAGCTTTAGAATCGTGAAATGTTTGTTTGTCTTGGATCTAACTCATCATGCATGGCAGCTAGAGGTCTGAAATTTTGAAACAATATTTATTTTGCCGCTGTATACCCCGGTCCTGCATAGCTCATCATTAGTGGCAGCTAGAGCTCTGAAATTTTGATTCGCGGTTTCTAGCACAATAACAAAATAATATGAAGAGACTCAATAACTTGAGTTATTGGAAGGTAGCTCCTGGAAGATAGCTCTAGTACAGCAAATGCTCAAAAATCAGCAATTTTTGCATTCAAATCAGAATTTTTCGAGAACGAAACCTAGGATTTCTTTTAAACTTTCACAGGAGACGTAGTTTTTAATAACGTTGCAATTTTACATAGTGGCAATGCTGGGTCAACCTCCTGGAAAGTAGCTCTAGTATAGCGAATGCTCAAGAATCAGCAATTTTTGCATTCAAATCAAAATTTTGCGAGTACCAAACATATGATTTGGTTTGAATTTTCACAGGAGACGTAGTTTTTAATAACGTTGCGATTTTACATAGTGACAATGCTGTGTCAACCTCCTGGAAGGTAGCTCTAGTACAGCAAATGCTCAAAAATCAGCAATTTTAGCATTCAAATCAAAATTTTGCGAGTACCAAACATATGATTTGGTTTAGATTTTCACAGAAGACATAGTTTCTAATAGGATTGAGATCTTTTATAGTGACAATGCTACAAATGTTAAAAAAAGACGATTTTTATGAATTCTTGCATTTTGAACGAATTTTTTCTAAAAAAAAGCCTGAAATTCTCTTAAATTATGACAGCAAACGGAAACATATATTTCATAATTTATTTATCATTTTTTAATCATTTCTATCAGTAATAATAAAGGAATTCAAATAAAATGAGAATAATAACACAGTGCAACACACAAAATATGTCTGGGATATGTCCGAGTGATCTGTAAACTAGACATTAAATCATGAAGAACGCGCATAGTCCGATGCCAAAGTTAGGTCATTGAAATGTGCTATGGAGCTTTGAATTTTGTAATTATGCACCACAAGGTGCATTACTACATTTGATTGTTTTTTTTTCTTTTTTTTTTTCTTCTTATCACTTTTTAACTAACTTCCAGTATTGCAATCGATTCCCAAATAAGGATTTAGATAGATTTTGGCCGGCAATAGTGTCAATAGTCTAGTAATATTGGGAAAGCACCAGCTGTACTCCACGGAGTGCAAATCCAGGTTTTAGTGGATTTTTTGGGACTTTTTTGAGATTTTATGGGTTTTTATCAGGAATTTTTGGGATTTCATCAGACTTTATGAAAATTTAAGAATTTTTAAGAATTTTTCTAAAAATTTAATTTTGAAAATGAGTCATGTTTGCTTCGCTCGGTCTGATTTCATGAAAATATTTTTTTCAATATTTCATTTACTCAACCTTTTTAACAGACACTGACACACACATTTCTTCTTAAACACACACCGACACGCACATATATCCCATCAAACACACACTGACACACATATTCTTTCTTAAACACACACCGACACACACATTCCTTCCTAAACACATACCGACACGCACATATAATCTATCAAACACACTCCGACACACACATTCCTTACCGACACACACATATTTCCTATCAAACACTGGTCAGTGAAGCACATACACATAGCGAAAAACGAAACTGAGAGAAACAAAACACACAGACAGAGGCTCAATGGGAAAGAATGCTATATACGCACATATACGTTCGTTTCTGTTGAGAGCCTGCTGTAGCGTGCGTTTCCTTTTCTCTGTTTCGTCTATCGAGCTGTGTACGTGTGAATATTCTTTGTATGTATTGTATCAAGGATTACATCTTCCTCTTCAACCTGATTTTTCACCTTTGAATATTTAACCGATTTTTATAAAAATTATATTCTGCAAATCTACTCGTCAGGACGTTTTCAATAGTGTATTTCTTATAAAAATTGGTTCAGTTTTGTAGGATGAGTAGTCTTAACAAAGAATGTGTTGGCGTATTAATATATACGATATATACATATACAGGGTGTCCCAGAAATACACGGCAATACCACACACGGATTCCTTGAGTCTATACGAACAAAAAATGTAAGATAAATTTTTTCCGTTTGGAATAATTTTTTCGAGAAATCGCCAGTCAAAGTTTTTTTGGACCCTCATTTTTTTGAGCTTGAAGCCATCAAATAATTTAGTATTGTGAACGTATTTTTACTTTTCCGCACACCCCAATTTCAGATGCGAGAAAAGTATTGGTTTACCCTAAAAAAAAGTGGATTTTTTTTTCGAGTTATTTTTTCGTTTTTCGGTGAGAAACCTGTGTGTATGTCGTTGTCGTTGTTGTCGTTGTCGTCGTCGGCACTTTTGTATGTATGTCTTGTTAGCACGATAGCGGTTCTGGAATGTATAAATGTGTCTGGTTTGATGATTGGATATTGTTTGGGGCGTCTCACAGATGAACCCTATTGATTGTGAGCATAGTAGAGAAAGTTCCACAGTTGCTATGAGCCTGACACACCACATTTTTTTTCTAAAAAAATCCGAAATTTTTTGAATTTTTTGTTTTTCGCCAATCGATTAGAAATCGTCTGAAACGCGTAGAAAAACTAATTTTTTTCAAAAAAAAAATTTTAGCCCAAGGGTCCCCCCTTGCATTTTTCATAAAACAAATTTCGAAAATTTTTGAAATTTTTTTTTCTCGCCAATCGATTGGAAATTGACGATTTTCTTTGACATTTTACTTGTTTTTCTTCATATTTTTGAAGAAATTTCGGTTTTTTAGCAAGATAGCGCATGCGGTTCTAGAATGCATAAATGTGTCCGATTGGATATTTGTTCTAAATTTGAACGCTGAAAGAGAAGGAAAAAAATTCGAAACATTCCAAAACACGTTTGCAATTCACACAAATTCAATTCTATCATAATTTTCTCACATTGCGTAAATATTTCGAAAAATATAATAATAATTTATCAGTTGTTAAAGGATTTTTTGCTAGTTTCAATAATTTGTTCAAGTTGAAAACATTAAACAACGAATGCGATGCGCGCAGAAAAGGAAAATTCAAATAATATAGACCGACAGAGAGACAAAGGCGGCAACCTGAGGTCGACTTAGACAAAGGCGCTTTGATATGTGTGACATTCGGCCTGTGAACATTTTCGAATGTCAATTGAAATTCACGTGGAATGCATTCAAATAACAAAAATTTACAATCGAAATGAGTGAATTTAGATTTTTAGTAATTTTGAAAAATATAATATGTTAAGCGACCATTTATGGAAATTTGGCGACCATTTTTGGAAATTTAGTGACTTTTTCTTTTTTTTTTGTGGCCGAATTTCTGGAAATTCAGTTACCATTTCTGGAAATTCCATGACCATTTCTGGAAATTTGGCGACCATTCCTGGAAATTCGGTTACCATTTTTGGAAATACGGTGACCAAGTTTCTGAAAATTTGGCGACCACTTTTGGAAATTGAGCGACCACTATAGGAAATTTGGTGACCACTTCTGGGAAAAAATAGCCAAATCTATTTTTTTCCCTACAAAAATTAAATGTTTTTAAAATATGAAACTTTCATGCATAGCTTTTAAGAAGGTTGATAAATTGTTCTTAATGGCAGCATAAAAGTCATGCATTTTAAAAATCAGGTATTGAGCTATAAAAGCAATTACTTTTATATGGGACGTATTCTGTAGTAAATGAGCTAGTTACCGCACGTGCGTTTCCTTACTCTTTCGAATTGAGTAAAGAGCTGCTCACGCGTCACAAGTAAACAAAACGCAATTTGCATTCAACTCACGGAATTGAATTCGAATCCGACTTTCAAATGAAATTTTCGATCACAGTTGGTGTTGTAGCTTTTGTTCGAATTTATTCAAATACAATTATTTTGCTCCGTTTTCACCGAGCTACAGCGATTGTGAGCATTGGCACTGTGTGCAAGTTTTGTGCGACGATTTTAATAAAACAGTAAGTACATTTTCAATAATCGGACCAATCTGTAATGGGAAATTCTCTCATTAGTGGGCCACTTGGTGGTCAAATTATAGAACATTTACTGTAACAAGAACCATTATCTTTAGTCTTCATCGAGATGCACCGACTGTAGAATTATTTGCAGCTGTTTCGCACTGTTGACTCTGTTTACCGATTGTGCACGACAATGCGACAAAATAAACAATACTCGAAAAATATCAAAATTCATATGTTTTTATCATTTATTGAGTGACTAATGGATGGAGAAGTGATGGAAACTAACATTTATCCTATTTCAGCTCGCAGATAATCAAATGAGCGCAAAGAAATGCAAGACAAGAGTGAAAAAGTCGGAATGTGCTGAAAAGTACAAAAAAATTTCAAAACCAGATGAAACTCGGTCGTACCGAATTCAATGATATAAACCGGAGGAAATTTTGAAATTTTTCGGAAATTTTGATTTTTTTTTGGAAATTCTGAATTTTTTGTGGAACTCCGAAATATTTTTGAAATTTTGAAATTTTTTGAAATTTTTGAAATTTTTTTGAAATTTTGAAATTTTTCAGAAAAGTTAAGAAATTGTCTGAAACTGATGGATCCGAAGTTTCAACTGCGATTGGGATGCAATTTTCAAAGAACAAATAATAATTATAACAGAATTCAACAGTATCACAGAGCATAGACACGTCAAATATGTCCGAGACACTTTCATATATATGTATACCAATTCATTGTCATTTTTGAGTGAATTTCATTGAGTTAATTTAGATATTTCAAATCAAAATTAGAAGACAAAGAAATAAAATTATTGTAAAATTCGAATGAAAATGCGTTCCAGAGCCATATCATTATCTATCTTTGCCCTTTGATCTAAATTTTTTGATTTTGTGAAAACCCTAATGTATATAAGTACAACATTATCCGAGACATAAACCAAATCAGCAAATTTGCAAATACTACAAAGCTGTACTAGGTTCTTTCGAAATGCAATTTTCCAGTTTCGGAATGCAAATTCCCAATTTTAAAGTGCGGTTTTTCAATTTTGGTATGCAATTTCTCAAATTTATATAGATTGCAAAATCTCAAACCTAGAATGCAAAATCATTTTTTCATAGAAGTGGGTTAAAAACTCGTTCAAAGTGGAGATGGAATTACAAACAAAAAAAAGTAGTAATGCACCTCCGGTGCATAAAAATAAACAAAAGTAGCTATGCAGAGAAGAAAATTTTGGCCAAGGATCCTCCCTTGCATTTGTTCAAAAAGACAAAAAAAATCAAAACAGTGCGGAAAAGTATGTTTGAACCTTCAAAAACAATTTATTTCATAAAATTTCAAAATTTTACTCTTCCCAAAAATTAGAATCTTTTTAGAAAAAAAATTTAAAACGAATTGTTCGAAATTTAAGAGAAATAGATAAAAAACATTCAACTTTTAATAAAACAATTTGTTGTTTCCAACCACCGATATTTGATCAGGATCGACGTTTGACCGAACTCTCCCACCTTATCAAGGTGAATTACCGCTGAGAGAGTTGATACTCATTATTTTCTATTATTCATCTAATTATATACCGCCGCTGCAACCAATTTTAGGTTTAGTCAGTTCTTTTTTCGTTTTTGTCCACCCTTTGGACAAGTTTTTGACCAACTTTCAGTTGTCGGATCGGGCTGGAACTTTGGGTTCATCCGTTTCAAAATATATCCAAAATTTTTAGAATTTTCAAATAATTTTATGTCTTCAAAATTGATTTTTTCCGAAACTAATTCTTTTGAGAATTATTTTTTTTTTAATTCAAAAAAAGCAGCTTTATTATTTCAATTCTCTTGCCTTTCGCTCAATGACTATTTCTGGATGTAAGGGGTTCAGATGAGTATTTTTGAAGTGACAAAATAATTGAAATGTAAATAATGACCGACGTTCATGAATTCGGTACTATCGAATTCTGCACACAAAAAAATCATCGGATTGAATTCTATTGACAGTTTAATTCCGATATACAGATTGCACTTGAATATCTTCGGCTGAATTTTGACATTTCATCCAGTAGCCTTTGCACACACACAGTCTACTTGTATTTTTTTGCTATACGCGCTGTGTAGCAGTGTTAGTCCTATCTAACTCTAATATGAAAGGGGAATTGAGTCTACTTTTGTAGTTTACTAAGAAGAATATGTCACATTTTGTTTGTATCGTTTCATCTTATTTTTCATACAAATAACAACCACAATTCGATCATACCGAATTCAAAGATATGCACCACAGGTTGTACCAAATATTAATATGTATATGAGGCTTTTTACGTCCCAACCCAGGTCTGTACGCTTCTACTTAGTGTCGCTTATAACAACTTTTTTCATTTGTTCGGTGATATTGACGCCATGGAAATTCGAAAAAAAAAAATATCAAAGATCCATACAACCTAAAGGTTCCAAAACCTAAAAAATCCTTAAAGAACCACTAAAACCTGATTTTGGCTCCGTGGAGCACAGCTGGTGGCTTCCAAATTAGGAAGGTCATAAAAAAAACCACATAATTTTCATTGAGCCTGATAAAATCCCAACATATCTTGATGAAATCCCAAAAAAATCCCAAAAAATTCACTAAAACCAGGATTAAAAATCCTTGGAGTACAGCTGGTGATTTCCCAATATTTTTTGACACTAAGTTCACCCAAAATCTACCTAAATTCAAATTTTCAAATCGATCGCAATACTGGAAGTTGGTTAAAAAGTGGGTAGAAGAAGAAAAAAAAAACCAAATATAGTAAAGCACCTGTGGTGCATAAAAAGTGACAAAATTTTCAAAGTGAACTGCAATAAATTAATCCCATTCCCCTATTCTATTCTCGGAACTTTGGAAATATCGGGAGAGATCAAACCAGCACTGAATGATTTGAAATTTTCACCAGCGATATTTCGATAGATTCTCTATCGATTGAGACCAGGCATTTTTGGAATTTCCACTCCTCGAAGACACCCTAGTGTGCATACATACTGCTTGACTTATACCAACTGCTGTATATGTGACGCTTCATGAGTGTGTCGTACATGCGCAAAGTCTTTTCAAATCTTCGGCAACTTGGTTTTTTTTACGTTTTAGACAAAAAAAAAACCGGTTGGCATCAAAAAAATTTATTCGATACATGGTCGGCAGCTAAGCGCATATTGTGGTCCTGGTCCCAATTTTGGTCTAAATTTCAAGTTTTTGTATTTTCGAATAATTTTTCATTGGACGAAAAAATTCTGATGATGCCAAATGATACACTGTCAAAAGTCAGTTTCTA
>GL502863.1:41646-69260 GCA_000149185.1 Mayetiola destructor
AACAGAATTGCTACGGCTCTGTATGTTACGCAATTTCGCATAAAATATGCATTTTATATGCATATTTTATTTTGTGCATATTTTATGCATTTATCACCCATATGTATGGGTTATTCATGACCATTTTATGCATATATAGGGTAGGCCTAAAAATTTCTCATTGGGTCGTTTTTAGTACAAGTTTCAAAAAAATTTCCAGTTGTGTCAAATTTAGATTTCCATAAATGGTTTTCCCTTAGACTGTGGTGGTGTATGGTATTCAAATTGGTTCAAATATCTGTTTATAATTTGAATGCAAAAAAAACCTTAAGGTAGAGCCAAACGGCGATTTATCAATTTGTGTTTGAAATTAAAAATGATCCAAATTCGAAAGATCAATATCCAACGGTGAATGGACCAATGGTTATTGTTAATTTTCTTCATGTGATTTTGCTGGTAATATTTCGTCGTACTACATTTTGATGGAAAACCAACAAAAACTCAGCATTTGAACCGTTACTTATTCTCTTTTGTGAGAACACATTTCCAGTTTAAAGTTATCCAAAATTGGATAGGATATAAAACGAGATTTGAAGGCGTGCGGTCTCACACAAATCCGAATTTCATTGCCTTAAATATCTACATCAGGAGCGAATAGCAAATTAAATGGTGATATTACTGGTTAAAGTGATTATAATGAGGTTTCCATTGTTCCTATATACACAATCACCACTATTCAGTGCTTAAAATTCACAGTTTGGTTTTATTTTGTTCTTGAAATGTTCGACGAATCATTTAAAGCAATGGATGCTGTAATTCAATACACCGTGCACTGTACTCTGTACACGTTGTTTCGATGTATCATTATAAAATGCTTTTCGGCAATTATGCGAAGCTCTAAATGATGATGATAACGGTGACACAGCATGTAAATTCTCCAAGGCTCTTCTCAAATCAGAACACCCGAACACCGAATATCATATACAAGTTTACGAGTTGTACAACGTATCAAACGAACTTAAACAAAGTATTCTTTTTACAACTTTTTGATAAGAATCGATGTGAGCTCATCAGCAGTGTTATACGGAAGATTGCAAGACAATGTCACATTAACTCGATTTTTAAATAGAAAATATTTTCTCTTTGAGCATAAGATAAAACAACATTTAAGCGAATTTGCATCACAGGCATGAATGGCCACAAGCGAAAATAAATAAAGTTCAACGAATTCCAAGCGATTGAAATATATTCTATATTCCATATTACATATTACATATTATACGTTATACGGAACGTTTCACGTTGAATTCATCATTTTTGTGTAATTTATCTCGAAGACGAAGAAGGTCTCTGCACGGAATGAATCAAACCTATCCCAACATGCGTTGCTGAATTCAGCACCGCAATTGAGGGGAACAAATTTCCACAAGAAAATTCATCGTAAATGAACTGTCATTTCTCCTGCCACTTTAAGCTAAGCATTTTATTCGATTCAACGACGAAGCTGCAAATAAAACAGTTCATTTCATAGACTGTGCCTTCGATGGTGATCATTTTCCTCATTTATTATTTTTCGTATTCGCATGCATCGACGCTTGATTTCCACATTGTGATGTGTGTATAGCCAAAAATGAAATTTATATCACGTTTTTGTATAAGTTAAAGCACATTTTCCGGATTTGGTTCAGTTGTTAACGGACCGTTGTCGGCATCGTTTCGGTGTGGAAAATTTTTGAAGAATTCAAAAAAAAACGTTGGCCGTTATTTAATCAGAGCATTGATTTTTCTCCCATTTTTAGCTTCAAACGTGTTTTAAGCATATTTCTAAATGTACAACTGAGACTATTCTATCCATTTGAGCCCTAGCCGATGCCTGCCTAAATAATTTCAGAGATTCATCCAAAAAGAAAATCTCTGGTCGCATTTCGAGAATTAATTTGAAAAATTCTTAACAAAGTTCATTCAAACATTCACATTGTGATGATAAAAATAAATTAATAAATCGAATAAAATTTAAATGAACATTTTCCCATAATATATTTATATCAGGATGTGATACACATTAATGCGATATCAAGTGGAATTTAGTTGATATAGAAATTAACATTTCTGTCATACTTTCCAATCAATTAATGTCTGAAAATCAGAAATCCAGACAAATTGTGAAAAAAAAAGATGAAAATGTTTGAAATTGTTTTCTTTATGAATGGCATCAAAAGAGGCAGTCGACCAAAAATAAATAATTGAGCGAACGAACAGTCAATTGAAGCACAAAATAAACGGATATTTACATAAAGAAAAAAAAACAACAAAGCATTGCCGTTACAAATAATGAACCGACTGCCAAATTATGGACACAAATTTGGCTTGAAATGTTTCAATGAAATGTTGTTTTTGCTTGATTCCATTTGCAGCAGAGTCCAAACAGAAACACAAAATTGACAACAGCAGGCGATGCATGACCGGAGATCAAAGAAAATTTCCAGTTGTGTCAAATTTAGATTTCCATAAATGGTTTTCCCTTAGACTGTGGTGGTGTATGGTATTCAAATTGGTTCAAATATCTGTTTATAATTTGAATGCAAAAAAACCTTAAGGTAGAGCCAAACGGCGATTTATCAATTTGTGTTTGAAATTAAAAATGATCCAAATTCGAAAGATCAATATCCAACGGTGAATGGACCAATGGTTATTGTTAATTTTCTTCATGTGATTTTGCTGGTAATATTTCGTCGTACTACATTTTGATGGAAAACCAACAAAAACTCAGCATTTGAACCGTTACTTATTCTCTTTTGTGAGAACACATTTCCAGTTTAAAGTTATCCAAAATTGGATAGGATATAAAACGAGATTTGAAGGCGTGCGGTCTCACACAAATCCGAATTTCATTGCCTTAAATATCTACATCAGGAGCGAATAGCAAATTAAATGGTGATATTACTGGTTAAAGTGATTATAATGAGGTTTCCATTGTTCCTATATACACAATCACCACTATTCAGTGCTTAAAATTCACAGTTTGGTTTTATTTTGTTCTTGAAATGTTCGACGAATCATTTAAAGCAATGGATGCTGTAATTCAATACACCGTGCACTGTACTCTGTACACGTTGTTTCGATGTATCATTATAAAATGCTTTTCGGCAATTATGCGAAGCTCTAAATGATGATGATAACGGTGACACAGCATGTAAATTCTCCAAGGCTCTTCTCAAATCAGAACACCCGAACACCGAATATCATATACAAGTTTACGAGTTGTACAACGTATCAAACGAACTTAAACAAAGTATTCTTTTTACAACTTTTTGATAAGAATCGATGTGAGCTCATCAGCAGTGTTATACGGAAGATTGCAAGACAATGTCACATTAACTCGATTTTTAAATAGAAAATATTTTCTCTTTGAGCATAAGATAAAACAACATTTAAGCGAATTTGCATCACAGGCATGAATGGCCACAAGCGAAAATAAATAAAGTTCAACGAATTCCAAGCGATTGAAATATATTCTATATTCCATATTACATATTACATATTATACGTTATACGGAACGTTTCACGTTGAATTCATCATTTTTGTGTAATTTATCTCGAAGACGAAGAAGGTCTCTGCACGGAATGAATCAAACCTATCCCAACATGCGTTGCTGAATTCAGCACCGCAATTGAGGGGAACAAATTTCCACAAGAAAATTCATCGTAAATGAACTGTCATTTCTCCTGCCACTTTAAGCTAAGCATTTTATTCGATTCAACGACGAAGCTGCAAATAAAACAGTTCATTTCATAGACTGTGCCTTCGATGGTGATCATTTTCCTCATTTATTATTTTTCGTATTCGCATGCATCGACGCTTGATTTCCACATTGTGATGTGTGTATAGCCAAAAATGAAATTTATATCACGTTTTTGTATAAGTTAAAGCACATTTTCCGGATTTGGTTCAGTTGTTAACGGACCGTTGTCGGCATCGTTTCGGTGTGGAAAATTTTTGAAGAATTCAAAAAAAAAACGTTGGCCGTTATTTAATCAGAGCATTGATTTTTCTCCCATTTTTAGCTTCAAACGTGTTTTAAGCATATTTCTAAATGTACAACTGAGACTATTCTATCCATTTGAGCCCTAGCCGATGCCTGCCTAAATAATTTCAGAGATTCATCCAAAAAGAAAATCTCTGGTCGCATTTCGAAGATTTAATTTGAAAAATTCTTAACAAAGTTCATTCAAACATTCACATTGTGATGATAAAAATAAATTAATAAATCGAATAAAATTTAAATGAACATTTTCCCATAATATATTTATATCAGGATGTGATACACAATAATGCGATATCAAGTGGAATTTAGTTGATATAGAAGTTAACATTTCTGTCATACTTTCCAATCAATTAATGTCTGAAAATCAGAAATCCAGACAAATTGTGAAAAAAAAAGATGAGAATGTTTGAAATTGTTTTCTTTATGAATGGCATCAAAAGAGGCAGTCGACCAAAAATAAATAATTGAGCGAACGAACAGTCAATTGAAGCACAAAATAAACGGATATTTACATAAAGAAAAAAAAACAACAAAGCATTGCCGTTACAAATAATGAACCGACTGCCAAATTATGGACACAAATTTGGCTTGAAATGTTTCAATGAAATGTTGTTTTTGCTTGATTCCATTTGCAGCAGAGTCCAAACAGCAACACAAAATTGATGACAGCAGGCGATGCATGACCGGAGATCAAAGAAATATGATGAATGATTTTATTTGTGAATAAACAGGACATTTTATCAAATTAAACGTTTTAATATCAGAGTGCATTATTCACAAAAAAAGAGACATTAAACAGTGTTCGTTTTTTTTCTTCAAATCTTTCTTGCCCCGGACGATTCATTGACGGAAATTTTCGTCATTGATGATATGACAAAAAGATCCAAGCCACAGAAGTTTGTGTCGAAGCAAATGAAGTTATTGACAACAGCAAAAAGTAAAATCAAGTGAACAAGTGAATTCATTTTCAACCAAAAGACTCAAAACTGAATACAGCAGCACATTCCAATTGTGTACACACAAAAAAATGTGTTTGGGGCAATTTTCGACGTCATTTTTCCACGACTAGAGAAAGAGTTCTTCTTCAGCATCCGATTTAATGATGATTTTTAGTTTCTAACACCCATTGAATTTCAAGCCGCGTAACTCGTTCCTGTTCTCGTTTCGCATTTTTTTTTATGGTTGTTCACCGTCGGCTTGATCTCATTTTTCCTCCATTACGTTTTCGGGCAAAAAATTAAAAAAGAAATGAGAACTGGGAATGGAAGGCAAAAATAAGTAATACAAAGTGGCAAAAGAAACACGTCCAGCTGAGCAATATAAAAAAGAAACTGAATACGGAATACGAAATACGAAGTAGCGTGAAGAAGAAAATGTGAAAAGTTAAAAAAAAAAATGGTAAAACAAAAGAAACAAAGAAAGAAAAGTACAAGAACAAAACTTTGAAAGCATTCGCTATTCGGAATCACTTTTTTCTTCATTATTGTTTTTATTCGCATTCTATTCCAGTATTCAACATTTAAAGCATCCCTGTCATGGGTATACATTCCATTATACATGGTAGTTTTGTCAATGGAATGGTCGACGGCAATCTTTATTCAACACGATTTTAAAGTGGCATTTTGACGATGCATTGAAAAAAAAAATAGTGCGTGTGAATGTGTTTGTGCCTGCATCTCATTTGAAAGAAGAAAAAAAAACAAAAAAGAGATTCTTTCTTTTCATTTCAATTGCCATTGCTAATGAAATAGTGTTACAAATGTGAATTGAAACCGAAGGGAATATACAACAAGAATAAAAACAAATCAAAACTGAAAACAAAGCTATACAAAAAGGAATGAATGCGAACTGAACGCTATGACAAATGATAATAATCAACGAACAAATGAGAAATAGGGCAAAATGAATGAAATCCTCAAAGCGATAATAAAGAGATATATTCGCCATTTGATATACATTTAAATCACTAAAAATAGAAACATTTTTCGCTGTAATACTTAATGGGTATTTTGTGTGCATGTGCTATACTTTAGCGATAGGGGATACAAATGAGGGATCATTCGCTATAGAACTTTTAATGGACACTACATTTGTTCGCATGTTGATCGATCAGGTAATTTTCACAAATGTTGAATGGAAAAGAAAAAACAGGTGAAGCAAAATGTTCTCCAACCCTTTCAATGACATTTCTTTCCTCAAGTGAAAACGTGTGCTAACGACGATTTAAACATATTTCATATTTTTCTGTTCATATTTGTCATGCGACTTGATATTCAACATTCAACACACAGATTTGATGATAAGATATGAAAAAATAACAACATATCAATGGATTCGTGTGAAACTGAGTGAAATCTGAAAGAAAAAAGGCCATTTACTTAAATAGAAAAAGAGCCAACAACTGGAAATTCAGCAGCAACAATAACAAAAAAAACTCTTCTTCGTTATAAAAAAAAAGGAGAGCAAAAGAAAAAACAAAAAACTCTAACAAAGGAGCAACGACTTGGTAAAAATCGACAAGTGAAATCCCAGCCCAAAACGATTGTATAACATTCGGAAATTGGCGTGGGAAAAAAAAGCGTAGAAACTTTCTTGTATTTGTTCAGTGATTTGTTTAGTGGAAACACTCATATGAATGGTGAGAGAAATAAAAAACGGTCGAATTATTTTGTGTGATCCGTAAAAGAGAATTTTAAATTCGCCTAAGTCCATAAACACTGAAACATTATTTTTATTTTTATTGAGTGTACAGTTTACATTGCTGTTGCGGTTTTGTGTGTGTGTGTGTGTGTGTGTCTGTACAAAATAAATAGTCGGAAAAAGTCAAACGAAGAGAAAACAAAAAAAGCGAAGAGAAACCTTTTATCCGGCGCTATTTCCGCCAAAAACTAAACGAAATACGTTTTCATTCACCAACTAAACCAGATTCTTTTTAATGGCATTTTCTCTGTCATTGACTGCGTGCTTTTGAGCGTATTTCATCATCGAATAGAACAAAAAAAAATTTTTTTAAAAAAAATCGCCGAACCGAAACATTATTATTTGCTGTTTTGGTATGTGGTTTGGCTTTTTTTTTACGGTTCCGATGGTCGTTTATTCTCAAATAAATAAAACTAAATAGCACAATTTGAAATCGGGGTTTTTCACTTCGTTTCCGGTCAAATTTTCAATATACCTGCTTTTTCCTCCTCGGTGAAGTTTTTTTTCTCCCAATCGTATAATAGATGTTTGTGAAATGGAATAAAGGAGCACTTGAAACGATTATCCTTGATGCAATTATATATGCATTTAAAAATAGTTAAACATCGACACCAGACATTGAATACCAGCAAACGGAACGAAGAAATTGAAAACAAAAATCTTCACACAAAAAAAAACCATTTCACGCAAAAACGCCATGAACAAACGTTTGAACAAATCTCCTTTTGAAATCCGATTTGAAAATTGAGTTGACAACATCAAACAAACATTCCTCAACTTAATTCATCAACACTGTTTGTGAAAGCAACCATGATGTCAACTTTTCATACTTGAAGGCGAGAAACAAACGAAACCAAATACAAGAAGTTCTGTATTTCGTATATGCGAATAGGTGAGTTTAATTCAATCTAATTTTTCATGCATTCATGTTTTTTTTTTCAGTTGGACTTTATTGTTTTCTCATTCGTTGGGGAAACCAAACGTTTAACATGTGAATGAAAAAAAATATTCGGATGATATTTTAGAACGAATTGAGAATCGAGAATCTCATTGTCAGAGTAAAGTCCAAAATTATTTGAAAATTATTCAGCAACACACAGAAATTAGTGTTTTGCATGAGCTCTTCGGGCTCTTCAATAAAAATATGCTCATTTTTGGAATGAAAAATTCATAAATATATCATTGCATAAAATGCAACAAGCTCGAAGCATGATGAAAGGCATTTAAATGCAGCTCACTAAATGATTTCCATTAACAAGTCGACAGAATACATCTCTATTTTGCATTTCAGTTCGTTTTTTCTCCATTTCGTTTTTTGCCGAACGAAACATTCCGAACATAAAGCAGCCAATTGCATTTTTTTATTTGCTCCAATGGTAGCGGGCAGCTTGTGGCTGTTCTATATCATTCTTTGCCTGTTTCACGCTTCAACCGAACTCATTTAAATGATACACAGAATGAATTCATTTCATTCAGCTCTTTTTTTCAGTGGTTGTTGTTATTCATCATTGGCTTGCGATGTTATTGTGGCTCTTCATAATGTTTTGCTACTCAAAACCTAATATATAAAACTCATAAGCGAGCGTGAGCTAGTGAAATGAAAAAAAAACGCCCAGCTCAACATCTATATTCCATTTCAAGTACTTGTATTCATTAACTCATTCATAAATGATGCAGCCATTGAGAGTGATATGTATTTCAAGTGAGATGCAATTAAAAAGCTCTGTATTTATTCTATGTGTTTTGTATTCTTATGCTGTTTTTTTCTTCCTTCAAACATTAAGTACCGAGTAAGAAAGTTTTTGCATGCATTGTTAAAATGAAAGCAAATAAATAGAGAACCAGACGAACTGACCTACAAACATCATGTGAATAATAATAATGTATTATATTAATGTGTCAAGTGTCAAGTAGTAAATGAACGAAAGGTGGAATGTATTATTGTTGTTGTTGTATAGCAGTTTTCTCATAGACAATGGACAAGAGTTTTTTTCGATTCTGGTTGATTTGTTTACATATGTAGTACAAATTAGCTGGAAATTTGTTGATACATTTGGTTATTTTGGGCTGTGAATCCTTTGTCATCGAACATTGGCCACAATGCATTATTTATTATCTCATCATTTTCAATCTTCAATTAAGCTGAGTAGTAATTAACATTTATATTTTATTAAATTGTACATTTTGTTGATTTTGTATTTGAACCTTTGGTGAAAAACAGTTCTATTTCCGAAATTATAATTTATTTGCATTTGACACGTTAAAATATTCCAACAAAAAGTGTTTTATCGATTTATTTGCATCTATTTTTTGTTCGATAAACATGTAATATAATTTATAATAACAGTGACCGCGTTTGATGAAATATTTTAAATTTAAAATCTTTCATTCGATACTAAATTGATACACAAAATCCATAAAATTTTTTTTTATCCATTTTCAAACTGGAAGAACAAAAAAATCGAATTCAATTAATAAATTGGACGCGTATTCATACTAATAACCCAATTTTCCACTCATTGTACCAATCAATTTCGGCTGATTGAATAAAAAGTCTTTGTTCTGTTCTGTTTTGTCTTTCGTTCGATTCATTTTTGGATTTATTCACATTGCCTCTCAACAACAGAACATATCATGTTTGCTACTCTGTGCTGAAATTTTGCAGCAGGATCTATTTTTTCTTTTTTCATTGTTGGTTTAATAAAAATTTCAAAAAAAAAAAAATAATAATAATAATGTTTTGTTCAATCAGTTGAAATTGGTTTACGTTTTACATGCCAGGTGGGCTATAATACTCCATGGATTGATTTTTAAGGATTTTTTTTCTTCAAGGAAATTCGTGAAATGCGCAAACAAAGTGGAACATTCAGTAAATAAATAAATTCCTGAACAGTTTTCATTCAGCCACACCGTATCACAAATTCATTCGCAAATCTCAACCAAAAATGGAATCAAATCATTAAAATTCCCTTTAGAAATAGGTACAGAATACAGATTTTCAATTTGCACTTCATGCGAAAGAGTGAAATATTTTCCAAAATGAAATGAATAAAAGTCAAAAGCACGAAATTCATTGCACAAATTAAATGAAATATGCTGCAGTCTCCTATGTATGTATGTATGTATTGTTGCTGTCTGTTCAACTAAAACCCAGAAAACCATAAATTCCTTAGGAGTAATTGAAAAACTATGAAAACATTTCCTTAGCTCCTGCAGAAATTTTACGACCAAGTTGCATAATAAAACCAGTTAAATGACGAACAATAAAACCAAAAAGCCAATAAAAAGAGATAAAAAATCGTTTTGCTTTATTTCACAGCGATGATTATTATTGGTTGTTTGTCTGTTAGCTGTTGTTTGTTATATACAGCATTTTTAATCAAGATGAAGTGATTCAATGTTGGACTGTATTCGACAAGGTCAGGTGTTTAGTAAATACCATTTACTCAAGTGGAGTTTGAAAATATTCATCGAAACATCAGCGTATGTATCCCACTTTTCATAGCAATGCCGAAGCAATGACATAGATCATTGAGTTTGTGGTCGAAAGCTCTCAATTTCCATTAGAAATGCTTTGTTAATGTAACCGTGTTAGGAATGCCAAATGCATAAATTGATTTGTCATCATCCAATGCGGACTCAAAGCATTGAATGCTTATGCAAATCAGTTGTCAATAGAATTGATCATTTAGTTATCACTGTTCTTTTGGTATAACCACTAACCACATTTTCTCGTTGGCTGTAAAGATATCCTCTAGTAGTTGGCGTGCTCTTTGCATACCAAACAATTTCGCATACCGTAATATATATTGATTTGTTTGCAAATAACTCATCGGTTGATCGCAAAAGGTTGTCAACAGCACGTCGAACCGAATTGGCAAAAATGTCTCATGTTAAACCAACGAATCAATGAGTTTATGTAATCGCTTCATGATTTCGAAATATTTACTTTTGTTCAATAGGTTCGGTGTTTGGTTTGTTTTTTTAACATTTTGCACTTTGTTCTTGTTGTCTTTTTTCCCGGCCTTGTCACCCTTATTTGAGGACATTTCATTGTTTTCATTGTATCAGTGATTGGATTCGAGAACGTGCTGCTCTTTCAATGTTCACTGTTCAATATACAAGCCATAAATCCGCTTGAATTTGGAAGTGACATTATGTAGGCAAACAACTTTTTTCGACTTTTCTTTCGCTTTCGCCTTCAGTTTCAGTATTGTCGGTTTTTCTTTTTCTCAATTTTGCGAGTGTTTCGCTTTTTATGCTTCGGGGCCGAACACAAAATTTCGGCATAAAGTGAAACAAATATTGATTATTACTATCGTTGAGACGCTAAAACTTGAGAAAAGAGTCAAGATAAACCCGAAAAAACCCAAAAGAATCGTTCTGAATGGGTCGTAATTTATAAAAAGCGATAACGTCGTAACGAAACATCCAAAACAAACACACACACACACATTCATATGCTCAGCGGTGCGTATGTATTTTATTGTCATTTATGCAAAAGAATGAACGAACAAAGTGCCTTATTGTTGTGATAACATATAACTGTGCACCTTCAAATCATACACAGAGACACATAGAGACAAAAAGCTAGAAGCATCGCCACACATGTGAAGCATTCGATTTTATCGAAACAAAAAAATCTTTCAGCTGTTTGCAGCTAGTGAAATCCTTGCGAATGGTAAAATGAGTTGAATGATGGCTCAACCAATGATTTAATAAATACATTTTCCTTGTGTCTGTATGTGTGTGCGTGTGTGTGTGTGTGTGTGTAGCATGCGGTGTTTGTGGTTTCAAGTGCCATTTACATTTATCGAGATCTATTTTTTGGGTTGTTTTAAGCCATCAAAGTGAATTACAAATGACGAATATAAATAATCGATGATGGGGCACAATTCACAAAAGCCACCGATCAAGTTCAATGTTACTTTTATTCAAAAGTTGAATCGTAAATTATTGTAAATTGTAACGATTGTTGTTGTTGGCATCTTTACCGTCATTGTTTCACGATGAATATGTCTTCGAATGATACGGAACACCGTAAATTTGAATAGATTATCATCAATTTGTGCAAACATCAACAGTCTGGACAGTTAACGAAATACTTTATCCAAACGGTATCATCTTATGCCACACATATCGAAACATGCTTTGTAATTTTCCGTGAATTTTATCTGCTAGATTTGAAGCTTGAATCGATTTGTTTATCACAAAAAATTTTGCCCTAGTACTCCAAATAGGATGATAATAATCCATCATCCATCAATAAATTCAATACCAGCTATCTGTTGAAAAGTCGAAATACATATGGGATATCTATGAAATCAATAGACTGCTGATCATAGGGCCTCACAATGTGTAGCGCTCCAATTATAACTATTCTTCATATAATTCTCATTTTAATTACTGATGGAGCCAAACTTCAAAGGAATAGGATGAATTTGTGGAACATCATTGTCTTTCCGAGCCTTCGGCAGTTTCCTTTTATGTACCTGCACCAAATATTCCAAAAGTCAAATAAAAGTTTTCCAATTGATGTTTAGAAGATCATCAGAACTTTGAAAATTTTGCAAACATGAAATTCGCCTCAAAGTAAGAGTAATATTTAATTTGAATTCTTACCTGGCGAACCAAATACGACGATGGCCAATTCATTATACACATTTTTTTCCTCTAAAACAATATCTTGAGTAATAAAATTAATAATTCGAAACGGCGAACAGGTGTTCGAGTAATTTGGTGTTAATATTTGGCCTTTTGTATGATAAATAGCTCAAATACGATTTGTTCATCCTTGAACGACAAAATACTTCTGGCGCAATCAATTTTAAATGAATATCTCGAATTGTGTGCTTTTAATCATATGAATGCACTATCTGTTCATGGAAAGCATTTTTTCAATTTTTTTTTCTTTTTTTTTTCAATTCATAAATGAGTTTATGGACTCAGTACTTTTGTTGTTGGTCTGGCAAATGTTTGATCGAAAATGTATACATACATCTTAATGTGTATTCAGATGTTGCCCACTGATTATGACCCGAAAAAAAGCTTAAAAACGAAGTCATTCTTTTTTCGTCTTCGCCCGCACAATCAAACTAGACCAGACGAGACAATCGAAATACAATTATAATCCGTCTTTAATATCTCGAATCAGGCTGCAATGATAAAATGGGTGAAATCGTTTGAGAATGAATTGCTGTTTGTCATTATATCGTGTCCCGTGTCTCCGGCTCCATTCAATCTATGATATGGACATTCGATTCCGTTCGATAGCATTTGAACATTAACATTAGATCAAATTTATTAATATGTATTATATATTTTTGCGAAAAGCAAATCAAACAAAAATTTTTATTTTATTTTGTTTGAAAATGTGCGAATTTGCGAAAATAACTATTGGAAATGGTCGAACTGTTTTTTGTTGCAATTCTTGTTGTTGGTGTTGTTCCATTGCTGAGAAGAAAAAAAAACGATTGAACATGTTACTTCCAAATCATTTGATATTTTGCTATTATAGCCTTTAATCTTATATCTCTTTTCGGCTCCAGTTGCTTTTGTTTTCCATTTTTATTTTATTCATTCTTCACTGATTCCGTCAATGTTCAGCCATACGAAATGGTTTTTTTCTCGGGCTTTTTGTTATGTCTGGTCCGGATTGCATTTTAGAAAACTTTTTTCTTTATTTTTTCATTCGTAAATTTGCCATTCGCAAATCGTTTCAAATGCCATTTACATATTTCAGGCATCGCGTCGAAGCCGGACAAGATTGAAAACTGTTTGGATGCAAAGCATAGCCATCATTATGTCAACTTATGCTATAGTCAAATAGTTGCCTTTTTTCTGCAGTTTTGTTAATAAAGAGAATCATAGCATAAATTGACTTTCAGTTTTCGAAGTTAACTGTTTGTCGCTTCTGATTTAAAATGTGCCCGATGCAGACGAAACCGAAAACAAAGACAACAATTCATTTCAGTGGCAATCGCTTTTCGCATCAATAGCTGAAATGCCGTCATTTTCCCGATTGACTGGCTGCTGGCTGTTGGCTGTATGCACAATGCAAAAATCATATTTATGTGCACCGCGTATGTGTGTCTGTGTGAATGTTTCTGAAAATTGGATTCCATAAATCCGTCCGATAGACCGAAGAAATATTGAAATCAAACGTTGCAGAAAATTTGTTATGAAATACGGATGCCGAAAATGTATAATATCGTTATGGCGAAAATAAAATCAAAAATCATTATTATTTATTGTTCGCCTGTGAATTGGTAAATTGGCTGAGATAGCGCATGAATACCCGATATGATTGCACGTTTGCTTCGCTTTTAACAACAATAAACATAAATAATAATTGATGGCATTTTATCGATGAATTTCATAATGGTTGCGATAAATAGATCCGGAAATCATTTCACACGTATCTTTTTTGTTCCTCTTTCAAGGTGTCACGTTCACAATTCACTATTTCAGCATACCTGTTGACAAAATCATTTATCACACATTGAATCGAGAAGAAAAACTTCCATCACAAAATCGAATTGAAAATGCACAATGCACATTAAACTGCAAATCGAAGCCTGTGCATGATTTGGCTTCGAAATGCACTCGATTCAGTGGAAAGAATAGAAAAAGGCTTAAAATATGATAAATGAATGGTTGAATTCAAAGATGAATAACCGAAATATAGAACACCATCGTCGGCTTATGACATAATTAATGATGCTCCCTCTAAATCCGCAAACGACGACTAAGCTTTCGGCATTATGCCAAATATTTCTTTTCCCTTTTGGAAACATACAACCGAGCAAAACCACAATCGCCAATTAAATTTCAACTCAAACCACATTTCCGTTTTCATTATGACTATAATTGAACGCGTGGGACTCGGGCGGCTTGATATTTGACAAGGGGAAAAAACGGATTTTCCTCATTCAAAAAATTATTTCATTCAAACATTCGTCATTTTCGAATTCAAAGTCAACACTCAAACGGAAGAGTGAAAAACTCGATTTTATAATTACGCAATGGTTTGTGCAAATATAATACAAATAACGGAAGCGGATTTGTGCTTTGTAAATGTAAATTAAATTGAAGAATAAAATTCCATTCAAACCAACCAATTATAGTAATGAACACGATTTACAAATTTCCAAAATGAAATTTCGTCTAATTTCCTTTTAATGGGCAAATTTGTACAGTGTGTTCTGTTTTCTGTCTCATTTGTGTATTTTAATAAAATAACCAAACAAACCTTTCATTTTGCTTTATATTTTGTCCCTCTTCTCTTTTTCATATTCACTAATGTGGATCTGGTTTTACAGATGGAATAACATATTTACAATTATTATTGTAAAGTTTTCACTGGGGTTCCTCTTGAGTTTTATGAAGCTTGTGATTCAAGGAATTAAATAAAAAGGCATCCAACATATGATATGACATTATACATTATTATACATTGAGTAATGAACAGGAGATAAACATTATTCTAAACAAGATACGAAACCATGACCCTTTTAAAAGCCATAACATGTATAGTGTATAATAAATACCAGATTATTTCAGTGATTGTACCAACCGAAAACACATTCGAGCCTCACATTCCATCACTCCGCTTTGTTCACGCATCATGCATCAAAATGTTTATGCATGTACCATGTACCTCATTGTTTATTATGATAATAATTTTCATGAATAAACTATTCATTCCGCTCATGATATTTTCAACTTGATAATGAGATTTGATGAGAATAATTCACATTTGGCATACAATTTGGCTTCGTTTCACTTTTTGGTGCGCAATGGAACAGGTTGCCTTTACAATTTCATGATGAATGAGAGCTTTGCATTTAATTTGGCTTTGGGGGCTGTTGATTGCTGATGTTTCACATCCTCTTTTCAGAAGATTAACAAAATTGGGTGAAAGACGGATATTTGTGGAAGGCAAAACAAAAAGTTTTTTGACAATCTGAATTCGCTCCAAATGAGGAAATTTTTACGATAAGTTAGTCAGAGATTTTGAGCAAACTATCTATCATTATGAATAAATAAGCATTTCTTGAAACCATAGCTCTTCATCAAATCCAATGATAAATCATCGTTTTTGGAGCTGTTGAGGTGATATCTTCCAATCCAATCGATGGATACTTACATGATCCAATTCATAAATGAGTTTATGGACTCAGTACTTTTGTTGTTGGTCTGGCAAATGTTTGATCGAAAATGTATACATACATCTTAATGTGTATTCAGATGTTGCCCACTGATTATGACCCGAAAAAAAGCTTAAAAACGAAGTCATTCTTTTTTCGTCTTCGCCCGCACAATCAAACTAGACCAGACGAGACAATCGAAATACAATTATAATCCGTCTTTAATATCTCGAATCAGGCTGCAATGATAAAATGGGTGAAATCGTTTGAGAATGAATTGCTGTTTGTCATTATATCGTGTCCCGTGTCTCCGGCTCCATTCAATCTATGATATGGACATTCGATTCCGTTCGATAGCATTTGAACATTAACATTAGATCAAATTTATTAATATGTATTATATATTTTTGCGAAAAGCAAATCAAACAAAAATTTTTATTTTATTTTGTTTGAAAATGTGCGAATTTGCGAAAATAACTATTGGAAATGGTCGAACTGTTTTTTGTTGCAATTCTTGTTGTTGGTGTTGTTCCATTGCTGAGAAGAAAAAAAAACCATTGAACATGTTACTTCCAAATCATTTGATATTTTGCTATTATAGCCTTTAATCTTATATCTCTTTTCGGCTCCAGTTGCTTTTGTTTTCCATTTTTATTTTATTCATTCTTCACTGATTCCGTCAATGTTCAGCCATACGAAATGGTTTTTTTCTCGGGCTTTTTGTTATGTCTGGTCCGGATTGCATTTTAGAAAACTTTTTTCTTTATTTTTTCATTCGTAAATTTGCCATTCGCAAATCGTTTCAAATGCCATTTACATATTTCAGGCATCGCGTCGAAGCCGGACAAGATTGAAAACTGTTTGGATGCAAAGCATAGCCATCATTATGTCAACTTATGCTATAGTCAAATAGTTGCCTTTTTTCTGCAGTTTTGTTAATAAAGAGAATCATAGCATAAATTGACTTTCAGTTTTCGAAGTTAACTGTTTGTCGCTTCTGATTTAAAATGTGCCCGATGCAGACGAAACCGAAAACAAAGACAACAATTCATTTCAGTGGCAATCGCTTTTCGCATCAATAGCTGAAATGCCGTCATTTTCCCGATTGACTGGCTGCTGGCTGTTGGCTGTATGCACAATGCAAAAATCATATTTATGTGCACCGCGTATGTGTGTCTGTGTGAATGTTTCTGAAAATTGGATTCCATAAATCCGTCCGATAGACCGAAGAAATATTGAAATCAAACGTTGCAGAAAATTTGTTATGAAATACGGATGCCGAAAATGTATAATATCGTTATGGCGAAAATAAAATCAAAAATCATTATTATTTATTGTTCGCCTGTGAATTGGTAAATTGGCTGAGATAGCGCATGAATACCCGATATGATTGCACGTTTGCTTCGCTTTTAACAACAATAAACATAAATAATAATTGATGGCATTTTATCGATGAATTTCATAATGGTTGCGATAAATAGATCCGGAAATCATTTCACACGTATCTTTTTTGTTCCTCTTTCAAGGTGTCACGTTCACAATTCACTATTTCAGCATACCTGTTGACAAAATCATTTATCACACATTGAATCGAGAAGAAAAACTTCCATCACAAAATCGAATTGAAAATGCACAATGCACATTAAACTGCAAATCGAAGCCTGTGCATGATTTGGCTTCGAAATGCACTCGATTCAGTGGAAAGAATAGAAAAAGGCTTAAAATATGATAAATGAATGGTTGAATTCAAAGATGAATAACCGAAATATAGAACACCATCGTCGGCTTATGACATAATTAATGATGCTCCCTCTAAATCCGCAAACGACGACTAAGCTTTCGGCATTATGCCAAATATTTCTTTTCCCTTTTGGAAACATACAACCGAGCAAAACCACAATCGCCAATTAAATTTCAACTCAAACCACATTTCCGTTTTCATTATGACTATAATTGAACGCGTGGGACTCGGGCGGCTTGATATTTGACAAGGGGAAAAAACGGATTTTCCTCATTCAAAAAATTATTTCATTCAAACATTCGTCATTTTCGAATTCAAAGTCAACACTCAAACGGAAGAGTGAAAAACTCGATTTTATAATTACGCAATGGTTTGTGCAAATATAATACAAATAACGGAAGCGGATTTGTGCTTTGTAAATGTAAATTAAATTGAAGAATAAAATTCCATTCAAACCAACCAATTATAGTAATGAACACGATTTACAAATTTCCAAAATGAAATTTCGTCTAATTTCCTTTTAATGGGCAAATTTGTACAGTGTGTTCTGTTTTCTGTCTCATTTGTGTATTTTAATAAAATAACCAAACAAACCTTTCATTTTGCTTTATATTTTGTCCCTCTTCTCTTTTTCATATTCACTAATGTGGATCTGGTTTTACAGATGGAATAACATATTTACAATTATTATTGTAAAGTTTTCACTGGGGTTCCTCTTGAGTTTTATGAAGCTTGTGATTCAAGGAATTAAATAAAAAGGCATCCAACATATGATATGACATTATACATTATTATACATTGAGTAATGAACAGGAGATAAACATTATTCTAAACAAGATACGAAACCATGACCCTTTTAAAAGCCATAACATGTATAGTGTATAATAAATACCAGATTATTTCAGTGATTGTACCAACCGAAAACACATTCGAGCCTCACATTCCATCACTCCGCTTTGTTCACGCATCATGCATCAAAATGTTTATGCATGTACCATGTACCTCATTGTTTATTATGATAATAATTTTCATGAATAAACTATTCATTCCGCTCATGATATTTTCAACTTGATAATGAGATTTGATGAGAATAATTCACATTTGGCATACAATTTGGCTTCGTTTCACTTTTTGGTGCGCAATGGAACAGGTTGCCTTTACAATTTCATGATGAATGAGAGCTTTGCATTTAATTTGGCTTTGGGGGCTGTTGATTGCTGATGTTTCACATCCTCTTTTCAGAAGATTAACAAAATTGGGTGAAAGACGGATATTTGTGGAAGGCAAAACAAAAAGTTTTTTGACAATCTGAATTCGCTCCAAATGAGGAAATTTTTACGATAAGTTAGTCAGAGATTTTGAGCAAACTATCTATCATTATGAATAAATAAGCATTTCTTGAAACCATAGCTCTTCATCAAATCCAATGATAAATCATCGTTTTTGGAGCTGTTGAGGTGATATCTTCCAATCCAATCGATGGATACTTACATGATCCAAATCAAAGGCCGAGAACTGTTAAAAACTTATGAACAAATCGAATTACTGTCTGCGGTTGTCATCATCTTACCATCGAAACCATATTTTTATAATTTTTCGCTGTGGAAAAGGGAGAAAAAACTTTTCATCGTTAACATCGTCATTTTTTTTTTTGCAATCTGCCATCTCCCCCATTCAGTCGCCCATGTTCATTCAGTCATCAATATCTTTTTCTTATTCTGAGTCAGCTTACAACTTGCAATCGTGATGGCATCTCACACCACATCTAATACTATATCAATGAAATTTTTTGATTTTTTTGTGTCGGGTTCGACGTTATTCCGTTCTCCATTTTTTGCATACATTTCTTTTGGAGCGATTGACGCCAATTTTGTACAAAAATATTGTATTCCAATGTGTTTTTCGTTTCCGTTACCGGTTTACGTTCGAATACCCAAATCTCTGAATGACAAAGGGAAACATGGAAAAGACAGAAGAAAATAAAATTATCGGAAATTTCGAACAAAGATTATTTCGTTCAATGAATCCAACACAGCACCAATCGAAACGGGATTTGTTTTTGTTGACTTTTCCTTCTTCTTCTGCTCGTGAATTAAAGTTGTTAAATATGCTTCGAAGTTTCAGTCACCGAACAACCGTACAATTCAGAGGCTAAAAGCAGTTGCAAAATTAGGCCGCCTGAAAATTGCATTGAACATTGACAATATAAATTATCGAACTGTTCACATTTCCCAATAAAAGTGCATGTTAAGCGACATTATGATTTATAGATCGTGAACGTACCGTCACCGAATGCGGTGAAGAACATACAATTCAGTCGTTGACAACAAAAACTTTATTTTCTGATTCCACAGATGGCGAATTATTATCGATACGACAGCTTATTGTGAATGAAGAGGAAAAGGAAACTAATTTTTTTTCTTTTTCGGAAAAGGAATTGACTCAATGCAATGCTTCATTATTCAGATCTCAATTTTTTTTCGTCTTTTTTGCCATTTACATTTTCATTTCAATTGAGATTTTTATCAATGAAAAAGCAAAGTCGAATTGCCACTGAGTTCTTCCTTTCCTCCATTTTTTGAATTGGATTTTTTTACGTTGTGGATTAAATGATTTTCCACCTCATTGTTTCGTATCTGTCTCGCTTCGAATGTTTGCAATAAAAGCGTTGGTGAGCAAAGATAACGTTTAATTTCGAAAACTGTCAATATGCCAATATCCGTCATTGTATTTAGTTTGATATCCGATATTGTACGTTCGATCAAAGTAATAGCTTTTTTCGGATCAAAAATATGTATGCTTGCTGTGACATGGCTCAATGGCTCATTGATTGTCTGCGCTCATGATTGAGAGTGGATTTCGTTTGATATTCCACTTGATCTTTCGATGGATTCTGTTAGCCATTAATTTAAGTAGCCACAAACAATGGGACAATTCCTAATTGGATTTCTTAATTTCGTGAGGACGTTTTCATTCTTCAAAGGCCTTCCGATCGACCGGATTCGATGTGATATAACAATTAATTTGGTTGTTCTCAACCAGACAATTAAACAGTTATTATCATCATATTATCACATCAGCATTTAATATTTCACGCTTGGAATCCTCAGCATAGTTTATTTTGAAACACGATAGTTTCATTATTTATTATTATGAGAAAAATGGTCATCATGAAGTTCCATTCATATTCAATTTCATAAATGGAACTTTATTGACTGGAATCTGTGAAACTAATTACGTTTAACGAACAGAAGTCATTAAGATTTGATGATATGGTACACGTGTCTAGGCGTTATTACGCGGCACGGTGCAAAATATATGTGTTTTCGTGTGTGCAAAGTCTACTCTGTAGATTGTAGATATTTGTTTTTACTTCGTGGAAAAATTGCATTTGCTTCAAATAAAGATTTTAAAAGTGATTCAAAATATTGGGATCGAACGGAACGAAATTGGATTGTCGATATCGAATTTGCAAGGTTTTTTTTGTTATTTTGTTTTATCTATTTCCATTCAAGGTGCCCATAAACCGACAAATCGCGAGGAGAAAACTGATATGAGAAAACGAGCAGAAGAAAAACCGAACACAGGGAAAGCTCGATTCAATTGAAGTTTCACAATTGGTATTGTGTATTTTGTTTACAGTTTGATTGGATAAAGAAACCATAAGTGCATTGTTTGATGTTTGCCATTTGTTGTATGGGGTTTGGTACTCGTTCTATCGTTCATTCGCTTTTTTCCCTTCTGTAAAGCGTTTGTTGATTTTAAGCATTAAATTCTTTTGTTCATTGATAAATAAAGCCAACGAAATGCGGACAAATGGCGTAACTATGAGTCAGAATGGAACGGACAGCGAAGAGAGTGAAAAAGAGAACGGAAGAGAGATATTTGTTTTTTTTTTCACAGAGGATTTTGCGTAGCAACACACATTTTATACACAGAAACGAAAAATGAATACCGAAAAAAAAGGAAATACATAAGAATCTATTTCTTATATTTCAAACAATATCAATACTGTCTTGAATCTTTCATATATTTTTTTTTGAAAACTTTTCGATATCAGCACACTGCTATGGATGATGGTTCGGCATTCCTATTTTTCAATATCGAAAATTTGCATTCGCGATTTATGTAATCCAATGAGAAAGCTAATGTCTTGCTATTATTTAACATTGTCGAGAATTCATCGCTATTTAAAATATATGTACACGTATAACAACAATATTTGAATAATATCTGGATTTGATGCGGAGCAAAAAAAAAAAGAATCAAAAAAATTGACGTAAAAATACTTTTAAAAAGACATTATTCGACAGGATGAGCGATAACATGAAACAAAAATAGCCGAAAAAAATCAGATGGCAAAAGAATTCGTTGATGAAGAAGAAATGGATAAAAGAAGGACTTTTAATGGCGAAAGCAACGGAAGAAAAGAATAATAATCCATCGAAAATGTGTTTGAAAATTCCTTGATTGCTTATGCTTAGCTTTGGTTTACGCTTTTGTTTATATTTCTTTTCGTGTTATGTTTCGTGTTGTTCTTTATTTTCCATCCCCCATGGTGTGATGATGATGGCCATATCGCTTCACATTTTACATGATCGGAAAAGCATTGTATTCAGATTTTTCTCTAGAAAAATTGCAAATGAATTACTTCACAACTCGAGAACAGAATCAAAAATTCCAAGAAAACCGAATTTTTCATTTCTATTTCCTCAAACTACTAACCAAGAGCCGATTTTTTTCTCGGTCTCTTCGACAATGTCACATTTTATTTCTTCTGTATTCGGCGTTCGTGCATAAAGATTTGTAACAAATAGTTGCATTTCGAACGGTAGAAAAAAAAGAAAAAAGTCACGAATAAATTATTATGCAAAATCCGTTAAAATAGAGGGCTTAACTTATTACAATGTATATCGCGCATTGAAATTCAGCGGAAATCGCGTTTCTTAAATGGAAAGTCAGAGAAAACTTCTTAACACGAACATTGAGAGCAAAAAAGATAAATAAATGAAACTGAACACTTTTTCGGGCGAAATATTTTGGTTTTTCTATTTTCTATTACTGTTTTTGTGTTGTTCCAGTAAAATGCTCAAGGAAAATTAGAGTAAAAAAATGCTTTTCTGATGGTTGGAAATCATGAGGAATGAGAAAAAGATGCATCGAAAAACTTATCTGGCCAAAAGAAATGTAAAACCATAAATAGCGTACAGAGCAATTCAGCACAGAGCACAGGGTAGGGCAAAAACTATTTATTGGTGTATGTATTTGAGAATGCATCACATGCTTAATCTAAAAATGTTTTTTTTTTCGAAATCGTTGTTTTAATGGGTAACCGTTTGTTTTCGATGACACATCTGCGAACTGTGAGCTTGTGAACTAAATATCGGTTGATGCGACAACTTTTCCATTTTTATCCGGTAAAATAGTAGTTGTGGCTGTTGGCTGTGTGCACATCTTCGAATATCATGAAATTATGATTTTGTTATTGGAATTGTGTGCGAACGAATTTTATTTTTATAATTTTTTTTTTTTTGGCTTCGGACTGCAGGCTGTACACGAGCTGAAAATCGCTTGCTCGTAGCAAGAATGTAATGCAAACACAAGTTTCAAATTTTGAACTCTCTGTTTGCATGAAACTGACCCAATTTCCTTGCCAGTTAATACAAACTCGAACTGTTAAGGAACGCAACGGCCACAGTGAAATTTAATGCCATGTGCAAATAAAGCGTGCAATATACGCTGAACACTGAACATTGAACACATTGTGATTTCTAACCAAAATGAAAATCGTTCGTTTTTCATTCAGTTAGGAGCAGAGTGTGCAACGAAATGAAATGAAATAATTTCACGAAAAATTATATTATTATTTTGGTGGATAACGGTTGATGCGCCCAACTTCCATCATTTACTTTTCAGCATCTCTCTCTCTCCTGTTTTGCTTGTTCTCCGTTGAATGAGAAGTAACATTGTGTAAAGCTTGCCGCATTTTAAATGATTACATAAACAATGAGTGAGTTTTTGTTTCGGTATCCGGTTCCGTAGTGTTTGTGACAAAGTTGGAAATTGATAAACGCCTATATTTCGTACATGCTGCACTGACTGCATGCTGCAAATTGTACACATACTGAAAGTCCTAACCGCACGCTATTTTTATACATTCCATTTAATACATACGAAATTCGAGATGATATAGCAAAATTGAGATGATTACTCATGGCTTTGCGTTCTCAAGCTTTTGCTGTGAATGTTGAAATATTTGTTGTTTGGAGCTCCGAATGCGAATATTATTTTCCTGGCTGGGCCCTGGTTTTTGTGTTATCGTTTCGTTCGCCACTCCATTCATATTTGCGGCAACTAAAAGCTTTTTACACTAATTATAATTAATAATTATTGTTACAACATAATGATTTGACATTGAATACGTGGCTGCACGAAAAATAGATATTTTTGGCTGATGCACTATTTCATTTGTTTCTTCTTGATTTAAGTCTCGTGGAACTTTCAACGAATACTGGCTGTGCTGGAATTAAAAACAATAATCATTAACGTCATCAAAGTGCCCAGCTTTTGAGCAGCCACAGAAAAAATGGGACAGCGAAAAATGAAAAACTTCTTGACGAAGGCTTATTTGGGTTAAAATTTCAAAAAAAAAAATCAATTTATCTTTCAGCGAAATGCACGTTCAATGTCTGCTCGGACGTGGTATGTTTGTGTGTGTGCGTCGAAAAGAGTGACGATTGAATTAAGCCATCAAATTACGCGAATGGAAACATGAACCCGAAATGCACATCGCACATACAAAAAAGTATTGCAAAATTTCCCTTTTTTATAAATAAATTGGTTCAATTTAACCAATTTCCGTTGGTCAATTGAATTTTTCACATGATTTTCTCTGAATCTCTCCCACAACCGCGATGCACATCTTCTGTCTCTACACATTTCATCATGATAAAAATACCCAAGGTTCGGAGTCGCGATTCGTATTTCAATTTAAACTGTGCTTTGAATATTTTATTTATTTCAATGGGTTAAAAAGCACATTTAAAATCATTTTTTTTTTTCACATTCTTCTGCTTTTTGCCTTTGCTTAATTATTTTTCTTTGGCTTCAATCTCCAATTCATTTATTCAGTGCAACACATGGTCCTGCAGCTCATTTTGTAAACAAGTTATCATAATGAATTTTCACAAGCATATCTTTCAATCAGCAATGTGAACTACACACTTCACTCGACGTGTATACATTTTAAAAAGTTTAATTATTGCAAAACGTTGTGAAAAAATTGATGCTATGTACGTTGTAATATCGAGGAGCAGCTAACAGTAGCAGCAACAAAAACAGCAGTTTTTCATTAAAATCATTAATTGACAGCCAAGGCAAAAAACAAAATTAGGGGTTGAACAGTTGAAGTTCTTTTCACTTTTTCTATGGATGTGTGATCTGCATTAATAAACGACTCATGCAAAGCATAGCTTAAAAACTGTCGTTAATCACAGCTGAATAATGCCCAAAGTTGCTTTTCTTATTAAATAAATTGCAATAAATTGTATAATTTTGTCCTTATCGTGTGTAGTTAGCAAACAGCGATAGGCGATAGACACAAAAAAATTAATAGGTCCATAAGGTGATTGATTGAAGCTTGTAGAAAAGTAGCATATCTTTTTATTTACGACAATCGAACAATATGTACATTTTCCATTATCTTTGATATGTATAATGATCATTTGGACGGAGCTGAATTTTTATGGACAAGATTCCATTCCATTGCTGAATAATTCCGTCATTTTATGTTACTTTATATCAATTCATATTTCTTATCGTGCTTGGATGTTCGGTTAGATGTTCCGCTGCTCTACACCATGCTGCAACTATCATACATTATCCGATGGATCCATATGTGAACGCAGTAATGACTAAGTATCAGGTCCTACAAAAAAGCCAAATTCCAGGCAAAAAAGGAACAAATGAAAAATGACTGATGAATCCGAAAAAGAGCTGAAAATACAAAGAAGAATTAGATTTTCGAGCCATTATTCAATGTGTAAATAGCAAATGATATTTATGTGATGACCAATGGCCAATTTCTTATTTGTCCGAATCCAGTGGATGCCATCCACTCACACTCCCATTACACATTTATAAATCTCTTTTCGGAATAATGAATATGAAAGAAATTTGATTTGTTGGGAACAAAAATGGAACCAATTTGGCTCAAAGGTCGCTCCGTTGCTTTTTTGATGTTTTTTTTTTCCATTTTCGCCAGTACGGATGAGGTGTTTTTTTGTCTCTCTGAATATGATCATCACTGTCATGTCCGAATCGAAGAATGGCATGATGCTTGAAAGCATTTAGTGTTATTGTCACGTTGAATATATGTACGTTCACCGACTTCTTCGGAGTCGAAAAGCCAGCCAAGTAGTTCGTAAGATCAGCAATCACAGAGACAAATCAAATAAAACATTAGATTAATGGCTGTTATATACATATACACGAAATAACAGAAACAAACTGACAACTGAAACTTATGGCGAGATGGAATACGAAAAAATGATACAATCCAAAATGGAACACCGAAGCTTTAATCTGATTTATTGCATTTTACTGAAAATGGACTCTTGGAAATGATATATGCATAAGAAATGAATGCAAACAACGAATTCTTTGGATTATATTTTTTTGTTTTCCTCGAACTGCTAAAAAGGGATCGCTCAATGGAAGAAAAAAAGAATCAAATCAAATTATTATCTAAAAAGATGAGCTTACTAGATAAATAAGGGCTGATTTACACGACACACATACAATATGGATACACAATATACATTATACATGCATGCATCCTTCCGCAACAACACTAGACAATAAGAGCAGAAAATAAGAGCAAAAAAGAGCGTCCAAAATACAATAATAATGGCAATGTTTTGAATAAATGGCAACCCGAAAATGGTCCCAAAAAATCCACGGATAATGGTGATGAAAATGAAAATGAAAATAAAGCGCAGAAAATGAAACAAAAGCAACCGCACATATTCAGATAGACATTAACAAAATACTTTTGTAAACGACAACGTTTTTTTTGTGGCACTTTCTGTGGGTGGATAAAGTTGAATAAATTGTCAACATTGCATGTTAGGACTTTGTTTACCGAATATATACATATATATATTTGAACAGCGGCAGCTCATAACAATTTAAAACAATACACAAAATAAAGAGGATTTTCAGTGAATGCGCCTATTCACGCTTACGATAATATGAATAAGGATACTATAAGCCAAAGCATAAGCAATTGCTGTATGAACGATGAATGTGAACATTGAATGAGACTCTTTTTTTTCCATTCAATATCTGATCTTGGTGATTGTTGGCTTTGATGGAGCCGTTGAGATAAAATAAAATGCCAAACAAAAAGCGTTGAGACCAAATGCATATCCACAACGATGGGACGACAAACATTCATCGGCTTATAATGACGCTGTGAGGGTTGATAAAGTATTATGTATATTGGATGATTGTGTGTAGCGTTCACCACGCATAACGAAACAACAACAACAACAACCGAAAAATGCCAAAAATAATCGTTGAATAAATCGCTAAAGACATCTCCGGATAAAATCTTTCTCTCTCTCTCCCTTTCTTTATGGATTCCATTCTCTACTCTCCAATGAATTCATAAAAAATGACAACGTAATGGCAATGTCAAAATGAAATAAAGCAAACTGCGATGGGCAAAAAAGAAAAAAAAAGAAAGGAAAATAGCAAACAATCAAAGAAAATGGCAAACGATGAGACACAAACATCACAAAGGAAGTGAAAAGTACACATTAAGTCATAGTACATGGAGTGTATTAAGATGATTGCAGTTTGATTTACAGGGATATTCATTCAAAGAACAAAAGCAAATCTGAAATGATGAGAGCTCCATCAAATGTCAAGCTCAAGCCATTTTCAGCAATGCGCCGGATATACAAAACGAATATGTTTGTGTGTGTGTGTGTGTGT
>GL502863.1:93676-115094 GCA_000149185.1 Mayetiola destructor
AGCTATTTCAGTTTAAAACAGTGAAAACCGCAAACAAACGAATATTTCACATAGTAAAACATCCAATTCAGCACATTTTGACAGATGAACACACATACCACTATGCCAGCAGTCAACAGTTGATGCGGTGAATAGTTGCCATGTGCAATGTGCAATTGACAACAAATACAAACATTAAAAGCCGCTCCATGTTTCGATACTACGTTCAGGCGTTCCGAACTGTTGCGTTCATAAATACCAATATCGAATACGCATAACGCATAACGCATAGGCTGTTGCTACCGCATCTAAACCAATTGGCATTTTGAGCACATGTTTTGCATCTCTTTCTTGAATAAAAATTGCGTATTTTCTCCAGACGCTTGTTTCTAAATTCTGAATATGTTTCCATATGTTTGAATAAAAAAAAGCCGCTTTGTTCATAATTTTCATTTCTATGCTAAAACATATTCGTATTCGTTGATTGTTAACCAAATCATTGCTATAGCATGTTATTTGTCGAAAATTTCAGATATTCTTCATTCTTCATACGAAAACTGTCTATTAAGACGCATATTCAAAACCTCAATTCCATGAATTTTTTCGGCATCCGAATGTGCATATATGTACGGTGTACGATATAAGATATACGATGAACGATGAGTAATAATACCATCGTATTCAATCATTTTTTTATTTTATTTATTTTTTTTGTTTTTTTTTGAATGTATATTTTGTGTTGTATATTGTGAATTGTGAATTATATGTCTCGTTTCATGCACAAGTATACGTTGTTAGCTTGATTCACTGCTTCGATACCAAAAAAACGGCATACACACTACACACAAATCCATCGCCGTATAATACACACAATAATACACACAAAGACACATATTCACATGTTAGGGAATGTACAACAGGAACTTCGAATGAATAAGAAAACAGAATGAACAAAGACTGACAGCAAAACCGATACAAATTTCAGTCAAACGGCATACGGTCTCAGAAGCCAGCTATAGCCACTATTGATGTGAACACTGAAAACGAAGTATATTACACCAGAAACAAAAATTTTACGAAAATTTTCAATCAATTTGAATTAAATTTTACGAAAGTGAAAGTGAATTGAACCAAATTGAAGTGTTTTTTTTATGTTTGTTGGACCCAAAGAGAAAAAATAATCTTTAATAAAAATTGTTTTTTAATTTATATGTGTGCTTTTATTTAACAAATTGAAAGGAAAAAAAAAATAGTTTGAAATAATTGTGGATTCGAAAAAGAAGAAGAAGAAGAAGAAAAAGAAGAAGAAGAAGGAGAAATAAAAATTAAGTTATTGAAATACCGACGACGAATTATCTTGTGCGAAAGAATCAATTGAACACAGAGTTCCGTAATTTGAACGCCTTCACAAGTCATAAGGATTTAACGCAGCAAAACGAATTTAATTTATTTGGAAAATTTGAAAACTCTGCATTTATATATAGTTCCATTCAATCAACTGCAGGAATCAACGGTCAATCATTTCATTTTTTTTCGGGTAAGTAATTCTAATGTTTTTCCCTCGTATTCATTTTTATTTTTTTTATATATATATATATATTCATTAGTCAAACATTGAGACTCTCTTCATTTCTTATTTATTTTGGGTGATTACAATTCTCCCTCGATTTAATTTGATCGAAACAAATATGAATTGGGTGCGTCGTCCGATGTGTATGTGTTCTACATTATACATTATTTGTTGTGCTAAATGTTATATATATGGAAAATTGGAATCAACAATCGATATCAGTTGACTGCGACTTGAATTCGTTCAAGCCACGCGCTGAACCACATCCAATCCAATATTACATTTTTTTTTTGTGAAGAGAAAAAAAAATTCGAAACAATATTCGAAAAATGTTCTTTCAATTTAATTGTGTTTACTTTATTATCCATTTTGTTTATATCCACCCGCCCGATGTATTTCATTTACGATTAAATCGTGTCCAATCGTCGACGATATCATAATAATAGCCAAGAAAGAAAAAAATAACTTTTTCATTTATTATTTCATTCTTCTTTTTCTATCTTCATCCGTCTTTTTGAATGATATTATAATTTCGTTTTCGTGGAATGTGTCATTTTTTTCACATTCTGAGTCCCCAGAATGTTCGATCAATGATAAATGCTGAACTGATGTGTTGTCAACAATAAGAAAATTTTCCATTTTCAAACTACATTTTTCATTAAAGAAGAAACGCAATAATGCGCGCTATTTGTCTAGTGTTGTTTTCCAAAAGCCGACAACACATCCGAACAATTACTGCATAAATTTAGAATTATTCTTTCTCCTTTTGTATGTATTTTTCTCCTTTCGGTGTATAGTATGTGATTCGTATCGTGAGTGTATCTGCATTTGTTGGAAAATTGAATATTTCTGAATAAAAACGAAAGAAAAAAAAACAACTACAACAGCAGCAGCAACAGCAATAGTAGCAACAACAACGACATAAAAAAACAGCACAGACGCTGAATGAGCACGAAAATGAGAATGAGCCAAAAGCGTCATTTTTGATGAATGTAAATAGTGAATATTTGAATATTCTTTTTCTCATTTCTCATTTTACAAAAAGGAAGTTTACAAGATTTAACGGCACTAAACATATGCGTGCTATTCGTCTATGTGATCTCAATTTCCAATCTTATGGCAATATGAAAATGTTTACAACAAAACTGAATCATGCATACCGTTTCATAAAAGAGACTCAGTTCATTGGTTTCATTTGAATTTTGAATGATGATTTAAATGCTCTTTTCATAGCCGATCCATATATTTGTGTTTGTACGATGTCGAATTGAATTCAATGAGACAAATATTATTTTCTCCTTATTTTTGATGTGTTTCGTTTCTTCGAGTATGCATTACATTTCATTTATCGTTTGCATTGACTTCATGTCTTCGTTTGTGCATCCGTTTTTGGAATCATAAAAAGACCAAAATCGTTGAAAATAGCACCAAAATATGTTTACTGTGTACAAATTCATCGGGAAAACGTCAACAATTTCTAAATTCAACAGATATATATTATATATATGGTTTCAAAACTCATTTCGTTTGGTCATTGGTTGCATTGGTTGCATTGTTCGGTCGTGAGTTGTGAGCCTTGCTTTGTACTCATCAGTTGATGTATACTTTTTAATAAAACTGTAAAATGAAGGCGATGACGATGAATGCTGTTGAATAGAATGACAAATCAACAAACAAATTTATTCGAATTTTAAAATGCAACACAAAAATCAAAAGCAAAAACACATCAAGAGAACTGAGAACGGAGAACTGTTTGTTAGCTGTGGAAAAAGAATCGTTTGAAATTATTATTATGGATTTGATAAATTGAGAGAACAAGGAACAAACGTATGAAATAATAATAATAATAATAATAAAAATGAAGAAAAGAAAGATGAAAAAAGAAATGAAAAATAAAAAAAAATCATGAAAAAGGCCAACAAACCATTGATTTCATTGCACCGCACATAGGTTTTGTTTAAAATCCACATATATCTCTCTATTTATCTCCACATATTCTTTATGCGCTTAGCGCTGAGCATTGTCAGTGATCATTCTTTATTTTCCTTTTCGTTTGTTGTTATTTGTGCCTCGTTCTCTTTTACTCTTTGCTGTTGTGGAATCCCCTTGGCAACAAAGGCATAACATCATCTGATGGCGACAAATGATATACAAAAAGAAGTTCTATCTGTGTTTGTCGCTTTATTCTCTTCTTTGGCATATTCATGCTTTGTCCTATGTGAATGTCTGTATTGAGAGAACAAGGAACAAACGTATGAAATAATAATAATAATAATAATAAAAATGAAGAAAAGAAAGATGAAAAAAAGAAATGAAAAATAAAAAAAATCATGAAAAAGGCCAACAAACCATTGATTTCATTGCACCGCACATAGGTTTTGTTTAAAATCCACATATATCTCTCTATTTATCTCCACATATTCTTTATGCGCTTAGCGCTGAGCATTGTCAGTGATCATTCTTTATTTTCCTTTTCGTTTGTTGTTATTTGTGCCTCGTTCTCTTTTACTCTTTGCTGTTGTGGAATCCCCTTGGCAACAAAGGCATAACATCATCTGATGGCGACAAATGATATACAAAAAGAAGTTCTATCTGTGTTTGTCGCTTTATTCTCTTCTTTGGCATATTCATGCTTTGTCCTATGTGAATGTCTGTATGAGTATATGTGTGTGTGTATGAGTATATGTGTGTGTGTGCGTGTGTATCTCTGTGTATCGCTGCAAAAATGGTCTGGAATGCATTTTGGCAAAAGGCAAATCATACGATTGACGATGATGCTCTTTCACATAATATGAAAAAAAAAATTGAAATTCATTGCAAGGAAACGAACAGCAATGTACCAGCAACCAGCACCAGCAACAAATTCAATTCTGGATAGTTTATGGATATGCACGACAAGACACGACATATGAAAGACGTATTGTGGATACTGGGATACTGGTTACAAGTGAACACATATGTGAGACCGGCCAGCCAACTAACCAGCCAATACATTAATTCTCTATATATTCAATATGCACGCATCAATTGGTACCAACATATTGCTTAAACCATACTTTATTGCACGTTTGCTTTTTTGCTTTGAATGCTCTTCTTTCATCAGGCAATTTAGCATTTTTAAAGCGTTTCCTTCTTGTTTCTTTCACAAGAAATAACAAAATATATATATATATATACATTTTTTTCCTTTGCCTCTTCTCTATTTAATGAGAAAAGGAGAGAACTTAAAACAGAATTCAAAAAAACTAAAAATGAAAAACAGACATCCTCGATGTTTGTTGGCTAGGCAATGATTGTTAAAGTGTGTTGTTCAACTATAGCATCTACGGGCATATTCATGTACATTGTACAGGCTTCATCAACATCAACTATGGGTTCATAAAATGTTTATTGCATTCATTGGATGGCTTTAAAATGAAAAAAGAAGAGAACGAAAGGAAAAATTTTGAAAAATTGTTCATTCTTTTCATGCTCAAAAGTATTGGTTCTTTTTCCGGTGTTTTCTATATTTATTCCATATGCTTTTTTTTTAGACACTATACACTGTACACTAAATAAGACTTGCCTTCTCAATTACATGGTGAGAGTTCGTGCATTTCGAATTGGTTGAATGATTTCGGTTAATTTAGTCGTAATTTTTGTCGATTCAACGACCAACACCAGGCACTGTCATCCGTTCTATTAAAAATTACAACAACAATGACCAAAAATATAAAAAATTTCAGATTACCACACAGTAAAATGGTAAAATTGAGCGAACAATCATCAACCCGAAAATGAAGAGAAAAAAAAACGACAAAAACAACGCAGACATCGGAATATATTAGTCGGTTCGCCGAATGATGATTTCGATCATGATTGGGATAGTATTCTTTAGTCTTCAATTTCATTTTCATTCAACATTCAGCCCGTTCGGCCTAAAAATCGTTTTTCCTTTTGATTTTTTCATTAATATAATGTATTTGTTCGTTGTTTTTTTTTTCATTTGATTTGATTCGTGGTTCATGGTGTGTTGCCAACAAAAATGTTCATTGTTTATCAGGGTCGTCGGCACTATGTCAATGTTTTGCCGGCATATGGTAGATTTATATTTCATACGTGGTTTGTTCAGTTTTTGTTTTGCTGTTTATTTCAATTCGAAGGCAACAAAAAAAAAACAGAATATAAATATTTGATTTTCAAGAGAAATCCGACGAATGTGGGCATGGGACATTGGATGATAGACTGGCTAGGAAGTCGATGCACTTATATTTTTATTCATTCGAGATTTTCTTTCTGTTTGGCTCTGTTACAAATCTTGTCGAGACACAATGAACTTCAGCTCTCCATTTTTTTGGAAAAAATCCCGAAATTTCGTTTTCAAGTTGTTAAATTTAAATGTCTACAGTGTTTCGAATCGATGAAAACGAAATCGATTCACACCATTTATAATAACAACAATAATAATTCGTGATTGTCACATTCGTTGAGTAACCAAACATTGGATCATGAAATATTCACAATTCACATCTTATGAAATCGATGAAATCGAAAAGGGATCAAAAGATCGCCAATTGCAAATATTAATTGAAATAAATATAGAATTGAATTTGTTTGGTAGTTTTGTTTCGATTAATTTGCAGTTCGAATGGAACGCAAAACAAATTTTTTTCATAAGTCATTTACGATTCCAACAAAGCCTCACAGAGAGCAACTGTTCATTTGTTTAAACAATTCGAATTCGGTACACGCGAATTATTAAAATATTAAACAAAGCAAAAAATTTGTAGGGGAAATTAATGAATACGATTTCATACCATTTTTTCGCCTCCTTCTTCTTCTACTCTTTCTTTGTCGTCGTTTTTATTTTTAATATTTATTTCTTTGAATTGCGTTCAATGCAGACCATGTATGACGGCAAATATGGAATTGGATTTCGATTTTTTTCGATTTTATTTCGAATTAGTAATACAAAAATAGCAAATCGTACCAAACACATTGCTGTCATGCCGCGTGTGTGCATTTTCGTTGATTGTTTTATCGTTTTGTCTGTTTTTTTTAATGAATACGATTTCATACCATTTTTTCGCCTCCTTCTTCTTCTACTCTTTCTTTGTCGTCGTTTTTATTTTTAATATTTATTTCTTTGAATTGCGTTCAATGCAGACCATGTATGACGGCAAATATGGAATTGGATTTCGATTTTTTTCGATTTTATTTCGAATTAGTAATACAAAAATAGCAAATCGTACCAAACACATTGCTGTCATGCCGCGTGTGTGCATTTTCGTTGATTGTTTTATCGTTTTGTCTGTTTTTTTTTTTTCGAATAACGCAATAAAGGAAAAATGAAACGAATTCAATTTCATTTTTCTTTTATTTTTTCCATATTTTCCTTTCTTATCGTTCCGTTGGTCCCGGCAATCGGCAAATACAAACAAACCATATGTATTGACGCACCGTCAATGTAATCTATTGATACGGAACATTTTGCTGCCTGTTTGATGGTTTTGTTTCTCTTTCTCAATAAAAATGATAATAATTCAGAGAGAAAAAAATTATAAAAGAAGAAAAATTGGTTGATGAAAAAAACAGCGATACCATGAAATGAGGCATATAATCAATTCCGTACAACGTGTGCAATGCAAAACGCACTTATGCAAAACGCATAATCAAATTGAAATATCCCCATAAATGTATGAAATGGCAACATATGCTTCATGCTTAAGTTTACAAACGAAAAAATGTTCGGAAATCGAATGGCTGCTTGCTGTTCAACTACCATCATTGACAATTTGGACCATGAGAATGGAAAAAAATTGGAAGAGATGTAGACAATGATGAAATAATTTATTTGCGGATAACATAATAACTATTTTTAACAATGATCACCAGTTTTGGAACTTAAGTTGAATTGCTCTTTCTTGTTCATTCGTTCGTTAGTCTATTTTTTTTTCCTGCTTTTACCATGGTTAGTGTGTGTATGTGTGTGTGTGCATATGTTGATGATTGTCATCAGTTATGACAGTAACTGTTGGTGGTGCACTTGTGTTACGTGTTCAGTGTTCAATTTAATATGATGTTATTGCAATTGAATATTACCGCATCAGTGTGACGATTCGTTACCATGTCATGATGTCGAGTGCCGAATGCCTGAATGTTGAATGCCGCATACACGAACTCTCATTTTTTCATTAATTTTTACACATTCGACAGTTGAAATGACCAACAACAATTCGTTCTCTCTCTCTCTCTCTCTCTCTTCGTTTCGCTCGCATTTAATTTATTTGTTAACCGATGATAATCACTTTCGATTCGATATAATGCAATGTTACGTTGCTCATGAGCTATTGCTAGCATTTACAATAATTATCGACACTTGCGAAACCTGTGCTTAAATCATTTTTGAATTTACGATGGCTGTTTTTCCTTCTTCATCTATTTTCTGTTTCATCTGCGTTTGCATTGATCAAAGTTCAATAATAGAAATAGTTTGGAGTTTGAAGAAAGAATTGATCATTTGCCGTTTAACTTGTGAGCGTGCGCATATTCATCTTTATTTAGATTTATTTATAAATAATTTGTGTGGTCATTGGTCAAATGAATGTTTCGAATAAATCTTGTTTTGTGTAAAGTTGCATTTGGCTTTTGGTGTTGAAAAATATTGTGTACGTTATTGTGTATTCTGCATGGTTTTTTTTTTTTAAATTCTAAACATAAAGACCGTGCGCTCAGTGAGATGGCTTTCGAGATTATTAGCCAGTCCAAGCACATAGTTACTTTATAAACTTTAAACTATGCATGTGGTTGGGTGTCTGGATTAAATGCTGCTTTCGATCGCATTTTATTTTTATTTTTCCGTTTTCTTTTTCTTTAATTCCCTTTCACTAACTACCATTAACTATATACAGAATTCTTTCCAATGTGAATAACAAAAATAAATTGTTTGTGTGAAGACCAAATATGTATATCCAATATCCAAGCACAAATACGTTGTATTCTCTCCATATGATAGAATGCGCGAACGCCAACGGCTAATACACACCGCACTCCACACACCATAAAATCATATGTGATGATGACGATGATGATGGTCACAACTACAACTGCACATAATATTCATTTTCAAGGCCTTCGGTTAGTTAGTCACCGACTTCGATCGCTTCTTCATTCCATACATTTTAACAAAGCGAAACAAAGGAAAAATAATATATATATATACAGATATAGAAAAAAGAACGCAACCGATATGCCTTCGCCATCAAACTTCTGGTTTCAATGTAATTTTTGATTTTTCTTCTTTTCTTCGTTTCTTTTGAATATTGTTTTTTTTTTGCTCGATTTAGCGTTCGTCGGCCCGCTGATTGCTGACTTTGTCCCTACTCTCTCACTCTTTCTTTTTCATCCGCTCCAGTTGTATTCCATGGTATGTATGCTGTTTACATATAAATTTTCGAATTCGTCTTTTTTTTTGTTCATCGGTTCTTCAGCTGTGATTTCGTTCGTAATTCATCATTTCTTGTTGTTATTTTCATTTGGACGATTTAGTGGAATTTATGCGATTCGTTCTTGATTCATGTGGTCGGAAACTTCTTCTTCTGGTTTTCCGCATAAAATACTTACTGTTGTAATTTTAACATGCGATTTTTATGTAAGTAATTTACTATGCATTAAAATTTGATGCCGTGGCCAAAGACCGGCTAAAAGCAAAACGACCTGAACTTGACAATGCGGTAGTTATGCGAATTGGTCATGAATCCCATAATTTTTTTTTTTAATTCACATATGAATCTAAATGGCAACAACACATTATTTTTTTTGTTTTTTTTTGAATGTATATTTTGTGTTGTATATTGTGAATTGTGAATTATATGTCTCGTTTCATGCACAAGTATACGTTGTTAGCTTGATTCACTGCTTCGATACCAAAAAAAAACGGCATACACACTACACACAAATCCATCGCCGTATAATACACACAATAATACACACAAAGACACATATTCACATGTTAGGGAATGTACAACAGGAACTTCGAATGAATAAGAAAACAGAATGAACAAAGACTGACAGCAAAACCGATACAAATTTCAGTCAAACGGCATACGGTCTCAGAAGCCAGCTATAGCCACTATTGATGTGAACACTGAAAACGAAGTATATTACACCAGAAACAAAAATTTTACGAAAATTTTCAATCAATTTGAATTAAATTTTACGAAAGTGAAAGTGAATTGAACCAAATTGAAGTGTTTTTTTTTGTTTGTTTGTTGGACCCAAAGAGTAAAAATAATCTTTAATAAAAATTGTTTTTTAATTTATATGTGTGCTTTTATTTAACAAATTGAAAGGAAAAAAAAATAGTTTGAAATAATTGTGGATTCGAAAAAGAAGAAGAAGAAGAAGAAAAAGAAGAAGAAGAAGGAGAAATAAAAATTAAGTTATTGAAATACCGACGACGAATTATCTTGTGCGAAAGAATCAATTGAACACAGAGTTCCGTAATTTGAACGCCTTCACAAGTCATAAGGATTTAACGCAGCAAAACGAATTTAATTTATTTGGAAAATTTGAAAACTCTGCATTTATATATAGTTCCATTCAATCAACTGCAGGAATCAACGGTCAATCATTTCATTTTTTTTCGGGTAAGTAATTCTAATGTTTTTCCCTCGTATTCATTTTTATTTTTATTATATATATATATATTCATTAGTCAAACATTGAGACTCTCTTCATTTCTTATTTATTTTGGGTGATTACAATTCTCCCTCGATTTAATTTGATCGAAACAAATATGAATTGGGTGCGTCGTCCGATGTGTATGTGTTCTACATTATACATTATTTGTTGTGCTAAATGTTATATATATGGAAAATTGGAATCAACAATCGATATCAGTTGACTGCGACTTGAATTCGTTCAAGCCACGCGCTGAACCACATCCAATCCAATATTACATTTTTTTTTTGTGAAGAGAAAAAAAAATTCGAAACAATATTCGAAAAATGTTCTTTCAATTTAATTGTGTTTACTTTATTATCCATTTTGTTTATATCCACCCGCCCGATGTATTTCATTTACGATTAAATCGTGTCCAATCGTCGACGATATCATAATAATAGCCAAGAAAGAAAGAAAAAATAACTTTTTCATTTATTATTTCATTCTTCTTTTTCTATCTTCATCCGTCTTTTTGAATGATATTATAATTTCGTTTTCGTGGAATGTGTCATTTTTTTTCACATTCTGAGTCCCCAGAATGTTCGATCAATGATAAAATGCTGAACTGATGTGTTGTCAACAATAAGAAAATTTTCCATTTTCTAACTACATTTTTCATTAAAGAAGAAACGCAATAATGCGCGCTATTTGTCTAGTGTTGTTTTCCAAAAGCCGACAACACATCCGAACAATTACTGCATAAATTTAGAATTATTCTTTCTCCTTTTGTATGTATTTCTCTCCTTTCGGTGTATAGTATGTGATTCGTATCCCCCCCCCCCCCCCCCCCCCCGTGAGTGTATCTGCATTTGTTGGAAAATTGAATATTTCTGAATAAAAACGAAAGAAAAAAAAACAACTACAACAGCAGCAGCAACAGCAATAGTAGCAACAACAACGACATAAAAAAACAGCACAGACGCTGAATGAGCACGAAAATGAGAATGAGCCAAAAGCGTCATTTTTGATGAATGTAAATAGTGAATATTTGAATATTCTTTTTCTCATTTCTCATTTTACAAAAAGGAAGTTTACAAGATTTAACGGCACTAAACATATGCGTGCTATTCGTCTATGTGATCTCAATTTCCAATCTTATGGCAATATGGAAATGTTTACAACAAAACTGAATCATGCATACCGTTTCATACGAGAGACTCAGTTCATTGGTTTCATTTGAATTTTGAATGATGATTTAAATGCTCTTTTCATAGCCGATCCATATATTTGTGTTTGTACGATGTCGAATTGAATTCAATGAGACAAATATTATTTTCTCCTTATTTTTGATGTGTTTCGTTTCTTCGAGTATGCATTACATTTCATTTATCGTTTGCATTGACTTCATGTCTTCGTTTGTGCATCCGTTTTTGGAATCATAAAAAGACCAAAATCGTTGAAAATAGCACCAAAATATGTTTACTGTGTACAAATTCATCGGGAAAACGTCAACAATTTCTAAATTCAACAGATATATATTATATATATGGTTTCAAAACTCATTTCGTTTGGTCATTGGTTGCATTGGTTGCATTGTTCGGTCGTGAGTTGTGAGCCTTGCTTTGTACTCATCAGTTGATGTATACTTTTTAATAAAACTGTAAAATGAAGGCGATGACGATGAATGCTGTTGAATAGAATGACAAATCAACAAACAAATTTATTCGAATTTTAAAATGCAACACAAAAATCAAAAGCAAAAACACATCAAGAGAACTGAGAACGGAGAACTGTTTGTTAGCTGTGGAAAAAGAATCGTTTGAAATTATTATTATGGATTTGATAAATTGAGAGAACAAGGAACAAACGTATGAAATAATAATAATAATAATAATAAAAATGAAGAAAAGAAAGATGAAAAAAAGAAATGAAAAATAAAAAAAATCATGAAAAAGGCCAACAAACCATTGATTTCATTGCACCGCACATAGGTTTTGTTTAAAATCCACATATATCTCTCTATTTATCTCCACATATTCTTTATGCGCTTAGCGCTGAGCATTGTCAGTGATCATTCTTTATTTTCCTTTTCGTTTGTTGTTATTTGTGCCTCGTTCTCTTTTACTCTTTGCTGTTGTGGAATCCCCTTGGCAACAAAGGCATAACATCATCTGATGGCGACAAATGATATACAAAAAGAAGTTCTATCTGTGTTTGTCGCTTTATTCTCTTCTTTGGCATATTCATGCTTTGTCCTATGTGAATGTCTGTATGAGTATATGTGTGTGTGTATGAGTATATGTGTGTGTGTGCGTGTGTATCTCTGTGTATCGCTGCAAAAATGGTCTGGAATGCATTTTGGCAAAAGGCAAATCATACGATTGACGATGATGCTCTTTCACATAATATGAAAAAAAAAATTGAAATTCATTGCAAGGAAACGAACAGCAATGTACCAGCAACCAGCACCAGCAACAAATTCAATTCTGGATAGTTTATGGATATGCACGACACGACACGACATATGAAAGACGTATTGTGGATACTGGGATACTGGTTACAAGTGAACACATATGTGAGACCGGCCAGCCAACTAACCAGCCAATACATTAATTCTCTATATATTCAATATGCACGCATCAATTGGTACCAACATATTGCTTAAACCATACTTTATTGCACGTTTGCTTTTTTGCTTTGAATGCTCTTCTTTCATCAGGCAATTTAGCATTTTTAAAGCGTTTCCTTCTTGTTTCTTTCACAAGAAATAACAAAATATATATATATATATACATTTTTTTCCTTTGCCTCTTCTCTATTTAATGAGAAAAGGAGAGAACTTAAAACAGAATTCAAAAAAACTAAAAATGAAAAACAGACATCCTCGATGTTTGTTGGCTAGGCAATGATTGTTAAAGTGTGTTGTTCAACTATAGCATCTACGGGCATATTCATGTACATTGTACAGGCTTCATCAACATCAACTATGGGTTCATAAAATGTTTATTGCATTCATTGGATGGCTTTAAAATGAAAAAAGAAGAGAACGAAAGGAAAAATTTTGAAAAATTGTTCATTCTTTTCATGCTCAAAAGTATTGGTTCTTTTTCCGGTGTTTTCTATATTTATTCCATATGCTTTTTTTTTAGACACTATACACTGTACACTAAATAAGACTTGCCTTCTCAATTACATGGTGAGAGTTCGTGCATTTCGAATTGGTTGAATGATTTCGGTTAATTTAGTCGTAATTTTTGTCGATTCAACGACCAACACCAGGCACTGTCATCCGTTCTATTAAAAATTACAACAACAATGACCAAAAATATAAAAAATTTCAGATTACCACACAGTAAAATGGTAAAATTGAGCGAACAATCATCAACCCGAAAATGAAGAGAAAAAAAAACGACAAAAACAACGCAGACATCGGAATATATTAGTCGGTTCGCCGAATGATGATTTCGATCATGATTGGGATAGTATTCTTTAGTCTTCAATTTCATTTTCATTCAACATTCAGCCCGTTCGGCCTAAAAATCGTTTTTCCTTTTGATTTTTTCATTAATATAATGTATTTGTTCGTTGTTTTTTTTTTTTCATTTGATTTGATTCGTGGTTCATGGTGTGTTGCCAACAAAAATGTTCATTGTTTATCAGGGTCGTCGGCACTATGTCAATGTTTTGCCGGCATATGGTAGATTTATATTTCATACGTGGTTTGTTCAGTTTTTGTTTTGCTGTTTATTTCAATTCGAAGGCAACAAAAAAAACAGAATATAAATATTTGATTTTCAAGAGAAATCCGACGAATGTGGGCATGGGACATTGGATGATAGACTGGCTAGGAAGTCGATGCACTTATATTTTTATTCATTCGAGATTTTCTTTCTGTTTGGCTCTGTTACAAATCATCTTGTCGAGACACAATGAACTTCAGCTCTCCATTTTTTTGGAAAAAATCCCGAAATTTCGTTTTCAAGTTGTTAAATTTAAATGTCTACAGTGTTTCGAATCGATGAAAACGAAATCGATTCACACCATTTATAATAACAACAATAATAATTCGTGATTGTCACATTCGTTGAGTAACCAAACATTGGATCATGAAATATTCACAATTCACATCTTATGAAATCGATGAAATCGAAAAGGGATCAAAAGATCGCCAATTGCAAATATTAATTGAAATAAATATAGAATTGAATTTGTTTGGTAGTTTTGTTTCGATTAATTTGCAGTTCGAATGGAACGCAAAACAAATTTTTTTCATAAGTCATTTACGATTCCAACAAAGCCTCACAGAGAGCAACTGTTCATTTGTTTAAACAATTCGAATTCGGTACACGCGAATTATTAAAATATTAAACAAAGCAAAAAATTTGTAGGGGAAATTAATGAATACGATTTCATACCATTTTTTCGCCTCCTTCTTCTTCTACTCTTTCTTTGTCGTCGTTTTTATTTTTAATATTTATTTCTTTGAATTGCGTTCAATGCAGACCATGTATGACGGCAAATATGGAATTGGATTTCGATTTTTTTCGATTTTATTTCGAATTAGTAATACAAAAATAGCAAATCGTACCAAACACATTGCTGTCATGCCGCGTGTGTGCATTTTCGTTGATTGTTTTATCGTTTTGTCTGTTTTTTTTTTTTCGAATAACGCAATAAAGGAAAAATGAAACGAATTCAATTTCATTTTTCTTTTATTTTTTCCATATTTTCCTTTCTTATCGTTCCGTTGGTCCCGGCAATCGGCAAATACAAACAAACCATATGTATTGACGCACCGTCAATGTAATCTATTGATACGGAACATTTTGCTGCCTGTTTGATGGTTTTGTTTCTCTTTCTCAATAAAAATGATAATAATTCAGAGAGAAAAAAATTATAAAAGAAGAAAAATTGGTTGATGAAAAAAACAGCGATACCATGAAATGAGGCATATAATCAATTCCGTACAACGTGTGCAATGCAAAACGCACTTATGCAAAACGCATAATCAAATTGAAATATCCCCATAAATGTATGAAATGGCAACATATGCTTCATGCTTAAGTTTACAAACGAAAAAATGTTCGGAAATCGAATGGCTGCTTGCTGTTCAACTACCATCATTGACAATTTGGACCATGAGAATGGAAAAAAATTGGAAGAGATTGTAGACAATGATGAAATAATTTATTTGCGGATAACATAATAACTATTTTTAACAATGATCACCAGTTTTGGAACTTAAGTTGAATTGCTCTTTCTTGTTCATTCGTTCGTTAGTCTATTTTTTTCCTGCTTTTACCATGGTTAGTGTGTGTATGTGTGTGTGTGCATATGTTGATGATTGTCATCAGTTATGACAGTAACTGTTGGTGGTGCACTTGTGTTACGTGTTCAGTGTTCAATTTAATATGATGTTATTGCAATTGAATATTACCGCATCAGTGTGACGATTCGTTACCATGTCATGTATGTCGAGTGCCGAATGCTGAATGTTGAATGCCGCATACACGAACTCTCATTTTTTCATTAATTTTTACACATTCGACAGTTGAAATGACCAACAACAATTCGTTCTCTCTCTCTCTCTCTCTCTCTTCGTTTCGCTCGCATTTAATTTATTTGTTAACCGATGATAATCACTTTCGATTCGATATAATGCAATGTTACGTTGCTCATGAGCTATTGCTAGCATTTACAATAATTATCGACACTTGCGAAACCTGTGCTTAAATCATTTTTGAATTTACGATGGCTGTTTTTCCTTCTTCATCTATTTTCTGTTTCATCTGCGTCTGCATTGATCAAAGTTCAATAATAGAAATAGTTTGGAGTTTGAAGAAAGAATTGATCATTTGCCGTTTAACTTGTGAGCGTGCGCATATTCATCTTTATTTAGATTTATTTATAAATAATTTATGTGGTCATTGGTCAAATGAATGTTTCGAATAAATCTTGTTTTGTGTAAAGTTGCATTTGGCTTTTGGTGTTGAAAAATATTGTGTACGTTATTGTGTATTCTGCATGGTTTTTTTTTTTTAAATTCTAAACATAAAGACCGTGCGCTCAGTGAGATGGCTTTCGAGATTATTAGCCAGTCCAAGCACATAGTTACTTTATAAACTTTAAACTATGCATGTGGTTGGGTGTCTGGATTAAATGCTGCTTTCGATCGCATTTTATTTTTATTTTTCCGTTTTCTTTTTCTTTAATTCCCTTTCACTAACTACTATTAACTATATACACAATTCTTTCCAATGTGAATAACAAAAATAAATTGTTTGTGTGAAGACCAAATATGTATATCCAATATCCAAGCACAAATACGTTGTATTCTCTCCATATGATAGAATGCGCGAACGCCAACGGCTAATACACACCGCACTCCACACACCATAAAATCATATGTGATGATGACGATGATGATGGTCACAACTACAACTGCACATAATATTCATTTTCAAGGCCTTCGGTTAGTTAGTCACCGACTTCGATCGCTTCTTCATTCCATACATTTTAACAAAGCGAAACAAAGGAAAAATAATATATATATATACAGATATAGAAAAAAGAACGCAACCGATATGCCTTCGCCATCAAACTTCTGGTTTCAATGTAATTTTTGATTTTTCTTCTTTTCTTCGTTTCTTCTGAATATTGTTTTTTTTTTGCTCGATTTAGCGTTCGTCGGCCCGCTGATTGCTGACTTTGTCCCTACTCTCTCACTCTTTCTTTTTCATCCGCTCCAGTTGTATTCCATGGTATGTATGCTGTTTACATATAAATTTTCGAATTCGTCTTTTTTTTTTGTTCATCGGTTCTTCAGCTGTGATTTCGTTCGTAATTCATCATTTCTTGTTGTTATTTTCATTTGGACGATTTAGTGGAATTTATGCGATTCGTTCTTGATTCATGTGGTCGGAAACTTCTTCTTCTGGTTTTCCGCATAAAATACTTACTGTTGTAATTTTAACATGCGATTTTTATGTAAGTAATTATACTATGCATTAAAATTTGATGCCGTGGCCAAAGACCGGCTAAAAGCAAAACGACCTGAACTTGACAATGCGGTAGTTATGCGAATTGGTCATGGATCCCATTAATTTTTTTTTTTTAATTCACATATGAATCTAAATGGCAACAACACATTGATATACACCGAATTTGAATCCAACTTAAAACTTCAGAAAACAAAGCACTGCATGAATTCGGATGAATATACATGTGCGCGTTTGTTGTTTTATTCATATTTTTTCGTTTAATTCGGAAACATATTTCTTTTTTTATGGTATGGTGACTTCGCCATCATAGTTCGCGTTCTTTTTTTTCTGTTGGCTTTGTTCTCTACGGCGAGTAATTACAAGTTGACAACAAAATAAACCACAACTGATTCTCATAGTCGGCACTTTTCTTCTTTTTTTTTTTTGGACAATCGCACATTTTGCACAATTTGATCTATAGATTTGTAGTGGTGGTACTGGCGGCATTTTTGGTGGTAGTCGATTAAAACTCAGAAGGATGGCAGAATGTATGGATTCCGATTAAGGCTTAGCCATTGATCATTTAACAATGTTTGTGGTGGTCGCTGGTTGGAGCTCTTGTCGTCTTTTTTTTCTACCAAACTCTGTGTGAATTTGTTAATTCATTGACTCATTTCCGTAGTGAAGCACTTCAACCGGTAAGCAACTAACTATAAAAAAATTTCCATACAATAAATTACAACGAAAACCGAGAGAATTCGATTCTTAACCGAGAGTCATGTGCTATCCTAAGCTCAAACTTAACCAACGGAAGACAAAGAAAAAGCCAGACAACGAGAAAATATACATATATTTAACTTATGGAACAATTCACTGGACACACAACAAATGCCCGGAATTTTCGGTCCGAAAAACCGATTTTTGTTCGATTAAATATATTGAATGGAAAGAATGGCCAGGATTATAAAGAAAATAATAGCGATTAAAGGTGAATGTTCGTTCACTTATTGCGAAATTTTCGTAAGAGATGAGAGAGCAAGAACATTCACATTTGAACATGACTTGCGCATATTATCAAGATGGGATATTGAACTTGTGTGAAGTGAACCTTTAATTTGGTACGAAAATTATAATTGCGTTGTTGACGTAAATTCTTCTATTTAGTTCTTTTGTGAGCTAGTTATAGGTTGTCGATGCTATAAATATGTATAGTGTGGCTTGGCACTTGGTACTTGGTCTACGTATATGTTCCATGTTCCATGTTCCATGATCGTATTATTATTTTTATCATTATTTCTCCATGTGAATTGAGAGTCACGTTTCGTTTTGCTTCATCCACATTCTGATTGAATGTGATTTTGTGTGCTATGTGCCCTGTGTATATATTTGTAGCTTTTGCAAATATTCGCGATGTGCGTATATTGACCGGCAGTTGGTGGGTTGTTGTACTTTGACGCCGGTTACACACGGAAAAAAATGAAAAATATATAAAAACGAGAAGAAAAAGAATCGATCAAGAATGAAACAGATAAAAAGAGAATCACGTTGTGGTTTGGGCCATGTATTTGCAATTATATTTTAACATCATTCACGATATTAATCAAATTCTATGAAACGATACCGGTTAATCATAGTTTGTTTAAATGGAAAAAGTTCACAACCGAATACAATGTTAAGTATACATTATTTCCATGTGAACGGAGTCAAACAAGCACCCCGACAATTTCAGTTGAATTTAAAACGAACAAAAATTAATGTTAAATGAACGAGGTGTTTGGCATTTTATCCATTTCGTTTTTTACGCTTTGCAATTCTCTCTTTTTTTTTTTTTTTGCTTCTTCTTGTAGTAGTTGTAGCCGCGCGTTCATTGCACTGACCAGGATTATCTTGAATAGTTAATTATAAAATAGTCGAAACAAAAGGAGCTTCAACAATGAAAAGAAAAATAAAGACAACGTTCATCGTTTATTGTTTTATTGTGCCATTGGTGGATGTTGGTATGGTTCAGTTCATCTCCAACAATGTTCAAGGCTTTTTTTTTATCTTTATTCTATATTTCTCTGAAGAATTAACAAAGTGAACATGGCTAACGCACACTGCTCAAACATAGCATTCAATGGATTTAGATTTTGGATCAACGCAATGAAGAATAACCAACAAAGGATTTCAAAATGCATTTCTTTGCAAACTTTTTTTTGCCATCGTCGGTCGTCGGCTGTATTCTTTTTGCTGGTTATTCATCTGTGTTCAGTATTTTCTTTTCTTCCTTCATTTTTGCACCATTGAATCATAAGCAGTGTATTGTTGTTGTTTCACATTTCATTTTATTTTATTTTTTATATTTTAATTCATTCTCCTTTCCAAACAACGTCATTTAATTATACCGCCGGTCCAGCCGTTGTTGTGTCTCTGATCCCTTTTTTTTGTCAGAGAAATGAAATGAACCCCTTTTTTTTGCTATTCTGATCATCATTATTATTCGTTTGTTGCTCAAACACATTCGGTTTGATGCGATAATATTTTCAAGAGCTCTGACGTTCTTGTTCGGCTCATTTTTATTCCGCTCATTCACTGTTTTGAAATTTAATACAGCCGGGCGACCCTTTTCACTTTTGCATTCACTCTTTCTGACTCGTTTTTCGCTAATCTTTCTTCTCCATCATTAATTCGACGACATTCAACTGACTCTCATTTACATCACATTGATTAAATCCATTTAAATGCATTTCAGATTATTAAAAAAAAATATATATATATATAAGTATTAAATCGTAATGAGTCGTGTGCTGAATGAAATGCAGCATGCTTAATGGTGCAACTAAACTCCATCTTTCTACCAATAATAATTTAATGATTTTTTTTTGTTTGCTGATATTTTGTGTCCATCGATACAAATGTAGATTTGAATCATTATTATGGAGCATATTTGAAGTTAATAAAATTTCCATTCCATTCCATGCCATATACAAACTATATATACATATTCAATGAGTCACATTTGAGTCCCCAAGATACGGCTACGTGCTCTGTGATTTGTTACGAACAACAATGAATGAACAATTGAATTGACCAACCGGTTCTGGCATTTATAAAAATGCTAGAGTGCAACATTTTCAAAATGCTTTTTGTGGAAAATTCGATTTTGGATGCTCGAGAGAATTAAGAGAGTGCTTTCGATTTGGTGCATTTTGCCAACTGTGCTTTGTTGAATCTGTTGTCCACAAGCATTGAATGGAATTTGTAATACACCAACAATTTACATTTTCAGTTGGATAAATGATTATGTTTCGAATTGATACAAAACTTAAGAATTAAGTCTCTGATGTGATGTTGTGTGCATGTGTGTGTGTTTGCGTTTGGGTTCAAAAACTAGCAACCAAATCAGAAGAATTGAATTCTCTCCGGCCTAGAAACAGTCACATTCGATAATATTGCATTGATTTCAATATTTTCTTAGGCTCACGTTCATTACACGGAAACTAAAACTATAGTCATACATGTAACGCAACAACGCACAACAAGACAGGCACTAAATTGACTTAAATGCCGAATGGCAAATGGTAAAATGCAATGCAATGCCTCATGCCTCACCCAATCCATTCAGAACAATCGTTGTCGTCGTCGTCGTCGTCTGCATATAATTTGCAATACTCTGAATCAGTCTAGAGATTTAATTTATTTGTTTGTTTTTGTTTCATTTTGTGTTGAATATTCACTCTTTTGGCTCTTTTGCTCCCCGTTGCACTGTCAATTTGATTTTGTAAAATTTGTGTTGTGCTGTTGTCATGCTATATCGAAGATTGGAGCATTGGTCGCCCCAGAGTGCTGTATTATGCTTTGTGTTCATAACATGCATCTAGACACTGCACACATACAGCATTTGTGCTGTATAAATTCATTGCATTTTCGTCATTGTTGTTGTCATTATTATATTTTCCATTTCTCTTAATACCCAATTCCGAAACAACAATTCATTGCTATTTAGTGCTTGGTGAATAATTTGCTTTTGAAGTGCATACAAAATACACAACATTAAAAAGAACCGAATTTATTTGGTTTAAATCGTTTCGTTACAATTCTCAAAGCAATTCTCTCTCAATTTCCATTTATTGCGATGAATTTACAAAATTGTTGCTAGGAAACAAATCTGTCGGCACATGAGTGCTTGGCTTCGATGAGTTTTTATATTTGTATTACCAAAATAGTTTGTACATAAATGTGAATTGCAGAAAATTAATCTAATTCT
>GL502863.1:156359-168011 GCA_000149185.1 Mayetiola destructor
CCGAATTTACCGAACAGTTTTTAGTTGCACATTACAAATGTAAAGTTAGTTCATTTAATTCTGTTATCCATCAATTTCCATCAGCTTTCAAACAAAACACCACAAACCTCGCTGATTGTTGTTATATCAGTAGCCCCTTTTCATACAATTTTTGGCCATTAATGAATATTTATTTAATCTCTGAATAGCTAAAAGCTTTTGCATATTTAAGTATAAATTGCATTTAAATTGTCTTTTCAACGCGTCGTTTCATAGCTTTCAATCTATTAATACATTAATGCTGTTCAATTTTTCGATATACATTCGATTTTAAATACGATGCTTTTTCATACATTTTGAATATATCCAATGTATTCACTGTTATTGTTTCATTATTCTCATCGCCATTATTTGACTGTTAGAAATAAATGAATGAAAGTACTTTGAGCGGGTCTGGGTATTAAAACCGCTAGCATTCAATCGATCAGTCGCACAGGCCATTGTGGTTGACCTGGCAATTATTTTTCGTTTGGTCGAAATTTTCGAACGAATTGGATATCAAACATTCAACAGCATTAAGTTAAAAGTAAAATAATATAAAACAACAACTGCCCCTGCAAAGCACTGAAATGTTATAATCTTAAGTTGCTTGAAATTCTTTTCTACCATAAAATCCATTTTATTTTGTTTTTCACGGTATTGCTCGACGGTGAACGAAGTCATTTTCATCTCTCATCGTTCATTCTTTCGACACTATATAAAGTCCTGTGAGCTCTGATCAACTAATACACCTACACACACACACTGATTCTTTCGCCAATTCGTAATACAAAATGATAAAAATGAAATGAGGAGAGACAAAACGACGAAAATCGCTAACAAAAACAAACATTCAATGCCTTTCTTCAGGATCAGCGTCATGAGAGCGACTTTTCACCGGAATTTTTTCCGAGGGATTTAAGTTTTATTTATTTGTTTTATGTCTGTTTTCGTTTCGTAAAATGGGTTTGTTCGAGGCTCCGGTTAAAGTGGTCCTTCTAGTGTGCATACGAATTGAAATTGTAAGACATTAAATAAATATTCACATTCGTATGCATATGTAAAAACCAGAAGGAAAAAATACTTTCATCGGCTCGATGCTGCTGTAACTGAAATAATAATAATAGAAAATGTAAAAAGAATCAACAACTGCAAAATAAAACGACGAATACCAACCAAACGCTCATATTATCTATTCTTTGAAAATAGAATTACCTTCACTTTGTTCACGAATGCCAACTCCATGGCCGCAATTGAATAAAAAGAAAAAAAGCTCCTTCACATTTTATAACCAGCTATAGATCAAATGGAAAAATATACACGTGTGTATTATTTGCCAGCAACCAAAAAGATCTATAGACGTTTAATGTGTGTTTGTTTATTTACCTAGTGCGATACATTTTCTCTTTATGCACACAAAGCTTCAAGATATTTTCAAGTATTTTTTGACGTGATATCTCAAACATCGATCCCTTGGAGCAAATTCAATGAACAAATAGGCCCATTGCCATTTCAATGTTCAATTCGTATAGATTTCCATTTTAGAAAATCGAATATAAATTTTGCGTTCATTTTCACACCAATCATTCGAAATCTGAATTCAGTTCGTTTCGATTGACATGCGTACATACATATTTTATTGTGCGGTTGATTTTTTTTCAATGCATTCATATACAGACACTTGATGGCTGTTAACGGGTGTCTATCAGCCAACAAGTCAACACAAATCAAATCCGCATACTTTTTATACATATATTTTTCCTTCCTCATTTTATTTCCAATTTTCGGCTGCACCTCGAACGTAAAAATAAAAAGCAATAAACACCATAAAATACTAAAGATCAGTCATCGAATATCCGCTTGCTATACACACTATACATTACACACTACACACTAGAATACATAAAAGTCAAATGTAATTTTCCTGTTGGGTTATTCGATATATATGAATGGGATTCATTCCTTTCGAAAGCAATAATGAGATTGGATATTTGGATATTATGTTTATTGGTCACAATTCGATCAATTTCGGCGCACTAAAAATTCCATACATTGTAACATTTGCCAAGCAAGAAAGCAATGAATGAATTCAAGTAGCAAATAAATTTTGAATTCGCATAAACCTTATGATATCCATTTGGGAATAGATTTTGCGTTTGAATTTCGAGCATAATCGAAATTTCTACGAGAAAAAAGATACTTTTGGCATAGATGGGCCATGAAAAAAGGGGTGAAATACTCACAGCTTGAAATATGTGAACACTTGTGAATGTCTACGGGCCAATTTTCCTCAATTACTTGATGGCTGTTAACGGGTGTCTATCAGCCAACAAGTCAACACAAATCAAATCCGCATACTTTTTATACATATATTTTTCCTTCCTCATTTTATTTCCAATTTTCGGCTGCACCTCGAACGTAAAAATAAAAAGCAATAAACACCATAAAATACTAAAGATCAGTCATCGAATATCCGCTTGCTATACACACTATACATTACACACTACACACTAGAATACATAAAAGTCAAATGTAATTTTCCTGTTGGGTTATTCGATATATATGAATGGGATTCATTCCTTTCGAAAGCAATAATGAGATTGGATATTTGGATATTATGTTTATTGGTCACAATTCGATCAATTTCGGCGCACTAAAAATTCCATACATTGTAACATTTGCCAAGCAAGAAAGCAATGAATGAATTCAAGTAGCAAATAAATTTTGAATTCGCATAAACCTTATGATATCCATTTGGGAATAGATTTTGCGTTTGAATTTCGAGCATAATCGAAATTTCTACGAGAAAAAAGATACTTTTGGCATAGATGGGCCATGAAAAAAGGGGTGAAATACTCACAGCTTGAAATATGTGAACACTTGTGAATGTCTACGGGCCAATTTTCCTCAATTATTATTATTTTTTTTTTTCGGTTATACTAACAGCCAGCAACCACTCAACACAAAAATTTCCATTTGAATTAACTCGCAAAGCATTTTTGAGTGTGTGCAAATATGGAATTTTGCATAAACACCGGGCCAACTTTTCATCCAAATGCTCAAAAATGTTAATGATATTCGTTATAAATTTTTCGCTTCATTGAATATCGCTTTAATGTTGCACTTCAAAATTATTACATTAGACCGAACATCGATCTGCACTCAATTCCGATGAAATATTATGAAATAACCAAAACCCAATAATTTATTATTTTTTTATCATATTTCAGATTTTCAACTGATTCAATCATCGCCTAAACGATCGATATCGAATGTCCATTCGGTTTGTGACATGTGCATATGAAATCTATCAATCAACAGACGGAACAAGTGAGTAAAAATAATTTTTTACTAAAAATCCAAAAATAAAAATTTTCGTTCAGAGATTGATTTCCATACTGTGAATATTTGAATATTTGAATATTCGTTTACCGTTTACTTCACTCGATTGAAATTGTTGATGCGCAACGAAAACGCACGCAGCGTCAATAAATGACCTTTAGCTGAACATCAACAATGATATCGGAATATTTGATGCTTCTCAAACATTCTCCAATGTTAATTTGCCTTTTTAATTTTAAATTAATATTCAGTGAACCGCAAATAATGGAATGCTCATCATTAACTTCGTGCACAAGCTCACAAATACAAAATCATCAGACAAACGAAAACAGGAGACAAAAAATATATTCTATATGTATACATTATGTCATGTGCTGCTATTGATGATGATGACATTTGAGTCCGTGATGATGACTTTGTCGCTCAGGATGTTGACCGAGTAAATTATAAAGTCCATTTTGCCGAATAAAACTGAACTGAATTGAAGAGGACGGAACGAAATAACATAAAAGTCTCGTAAATCAAATGTCGGATTCAGAAAACATTTCAAAATACAAAGTTTAAAATGTATCGATAGCAATACATATGACATTTTGTTTGTGGTGCGTTCATCCCCGAGCAAATTCGCGTTGCTTGTCACGCATAGCGCATACATTTTCACCTTGGTTGGCTATAAAGAAGTTGAACAAGGATTTTCGATTTATTTTCATGTTGTTTTTTTTTCTTCCATTTTTCGTGGTCGATCGTCCACTGTCCAAAGCTCCAACAACAGCATTAATAATGTTACATTGGCATGCAATATGACAGGCTATACCTGACTCTAAGCATTGAACATTGTCGTGTTCCAATTGATTTGTCCAATTGTATTCCGCATGATTTGGTTTGGTTCATTTGGTTTACAATTGCATTACAACAATGCAGCACAACATTATGTTTAACAAGGTTTTATTCTGCTCTTCATTCATTTGGTTTCGTTTTTTTTTCCCCCGCCTGTTAAAATTAATGTGACTGCGACCAACTGACGTTTTCGATAACAATATGTGTTGGCAATGAGTACAACCGATAAAAATCAACCACAATATTTCTATTGTTGTGACTTTATTCATTGGTTTTCATTCCAATCCATCCTGACCACTTTATCATTACCTGTCGCTTTCCATGTGAGGTAAAAAAAAAAAATTAACTATGGTTAAAAAGTTTTTTGTGCGGTTCTCTTTCATCCGCAGTTATCGTTAATGTTTTGCATTTGCTGTATGAATACAAATGAAAAGCGCCGTAATTTATACCACAAACAAAAAGAATGAAAAACAAAACAAAAACAAAAATTTCGTTAAAATATCGCATGGCAAAATTAACAATAACAAAATGCTGTTGTGAATTGCGAATCGCAAATCGATTGTTTATTTTTGAATTGCATGCACGTGTAATTATGAATAAATTACTTTTTTTTATCAGTCAGACCACGACCGGTAGTTGATAGTGAAAAATTAAAAACTGTTGTCATGCAATTCTTTGATTTTGACTGGATGGCCTGGAGATCCATGAGCGATGAGCACTCATTTTGCCTGCATAATATACATGTATATTTGATGTAAGTTTGCGAGAAAAAAAGAGCTAACAACAGTGAAACGAGTCCAAAATGAGAAAAAAGATAGAAAATTTACTAAATGAAAATAATGTTGCATCGGCGCTTGCTATGTGTTTAAACACAGCGTACGAATTGTATTCATAGAAAATAACGAGTTGCGTTTTTCGATTCACAGAACCATTAACCAGTCATAATTCAAACAGAAGTAGTTCGTTCGATATAAGAAAAAAAAGAACCGAGAAGACGAAACTAAACGCGATAGAAAAAAATTAACACCGAGAATATTAATAAAATTTGCAGTATAAGTAGTTCGTTCGATATGAAGAAAAAAAAGAACCGAGAAGACGAAACTAAACGCGATAGAAAAAAATTAACACCGAGAATATTAATAAAATTTGCAGTATAATCGAAATACGATGCAATGAGCACGCACATTTCAAACAGTATGGAAAAGAAAATAAATGTTCAGTGGCTAAAAAATCGAAAAAAAAAAAGATTATTTCGAACAAAACAAAAGAAGCAGAAATAGCGATTGTGATGAATATCGGTGAACGAGTATGATTTTTATGAGTTCAGTAGATCATTTTGCCATTTGGAACATTGCATGCAATGCACAATCAATCACTGGCTACTCTAATTTCTTGTTTTCACGCGCGCTCCAAACTTCCCACACATGAATGAAGTAATAAATCGAGAGAAAAAAAGTGAATTTATTCAATTCAAACCAGCTTCGACCATTCAATCAATCGGAAATTGGAGCAGGAAAAATATAAAAAGAATGCAACAACGAATTACAATTCCAATTTTAAACGCCCGAATGAAGCTCTCTTCCACATCTCTCATCTTTAATCGTCTGCCATTCTGATGAGAATATAATAAAACAAATGAAAAGAACGATCCAAATTGTAAGAAATAAACGCACGTGTACAGTGTACACGCAGTTTGTTTGATTGTTAGAATGAAATTACATCATTCGTACAACAATTTTATTTTTTTTTTTTGTTCGGGTTGGAAAGTGTCGAACAAAGATTGAGAACATTGAATAGTGAACAATTTCAGTTTTTTTTTTTGGAATTTCGAATTGGTTTCGTGTTCATTTCTCGTTATTTCAATTTGAAAATCGTTCCGTTTGGAATTCAACATATTCCACTCATTACAGCTTCAATCAGATGTCGAATTTGATCTGTACTTTTCTCCTTATTCTCTCTCTCTTTCTCTCTCCATGTTTCTCATGGTCTCTGTTTTTATTTCAAGAATCGAAAATTCAACGGAACAAAGGAACGATGAACATTATTCGGTGTACGTGAAAAATCGAAATTGTCGAGTGAAAATTGTTGCCAAAGTGGAAATGGCAAAAGAATTTATTGTAAATACGTGCGGTAAATTTGATTAAACGTAAATATACGCCGCATTGTGCACTGTGCACTTATCGAATTTTCATACAATTTCTAAGTGTTTTCACCAATTTTGAATGTTTATTTCAATTGTAGCATTCATTCCAGCATCAACATTATCATTATAAATATCGAAATATAACAATACTGGCGTTCTTAATACGTAACACTAAATACCGGAGAAGATCGCCCCACATTTTTTGGCGATTTTATTACAAATACCAAGCCAATTAATTGCAAACTTAAGTTTATTTATTCGTGTGTTCTTCTTCAACTCCACACCCACCCATCCATCTGGCTCCCGGTGCAATCGAATGAGAAAAATAAACCGTTTGAATTCTGTACGTTATAAAACTTTGACGGCATGTAACAACTGTTTTGTTTGAATTTTCTTCAATTTTTCTGGTTCTCTTTTTTTCTTTACCTTTTTTTTTTGAATAATAATACTTTCCAGAGAAAATCGAATTTTTCTCCAGTTAGAACGAGAAAAAAAAACACTTCAATAAGATTATTATTACTTATCTCGGAACACTTTCGTTCTCGTCGCTCGTTTTGATACTAAATTTGTTCAATCGCCTTCTTTTTGTCCTTTTTTATCGTCAATTTCGTTTAGTCGATTTTCATGTTCACGCGCACATCACTTTCAATGTAAACACATTGTTCCATTCAATGGCTTCAACTTATCTGAATGAATAGCGCGAGTTCATTTTTTATGATGTAAGTTTTCGATCATTTTTATTTTGCTCACTTTCCCGCCCCAAATGTTCCACACAAATTTTCCATGTTTTATTGGATGTGCCAAAAACTTTGTATTCCGTAGTTCATTACATGATATCATTGAACATTGTGCGGAGCAATAATAGCAATACATGGCATTGGATATGGTATCATTGATCGAAACAGTGTAACCCGAGCAATATTGCCCTTCAAATCGGTAATAACACTTCAGATAAATTACAAATATTATTATTATATTTTGGCGAGTATATTTGGATTTTTGTCTGTTTATTTAAACCGAATTGAGGAACATTTTACGCATCTGTTGCTACCGAAATATATTTGGGTTGCGTTTTTCGCGTTATTTCATTTTTTTGCGATGTTATTGCCAAATATGAGAGCAATGCATACTATATAAAATTGTCAATCTTTTGCATTCGGGCCATTGGATGAATTGATTGAACTGTTTCACTTTATGGAACTGGGTTTGAAATTGAATTCTCAATACAATTCAATATTAAAGTCCCAATGAGCCGGCCAATGATGATCATTTTTGTTGTTTGAGTGAAGATGAAAACCGGCATCCAATCGGATTGAATATGAATTTAAATTGAAATATGAAACAAGACCCGCAAGCGTATACACAACGCATGAACGATCAATTGATATGACTCTGTGAAACGTAAGCAAATATAATTATTAAAAAAACGTAACAAATATTTTCACAATTTCAAATGGTAAATAATAATCATTTTTTTGAAAAGGCAAAATATGAGTTGGCATTTGAATGGATTTGAATCGAAATTGTCAACAAACCAACCAAACGTTTTTTTCGGTATTCATTGTTTGAATAGAAATAAAGATTTTCCACTCGAAACATTTTCTATCGTTTGAACCATCCGGAGTAATGTTTTGAAAGGATCACTCAACCATCAGCCCATCCATTTGCCATCTCCTTCTGATATATGTATGTGAAGCACCTTTTATCTGGTTATCGATTTAGAATTGAATTTGAATAGCAAAGTAAATAATGAAGTCATAATCATAAAAAATATGTGGTTTTTCCCCAAAACGCAAATACATTGACGCTTAAAGCTTATAATAAATGCTATCAGCCATGCAATTTATATTCCATTTTCATTCAATGGAAAGTGAAAAAGAAAGCAACTCAAAATAAAAGGAGGAATCCGATGATAATAACCAAACGCAACCAAAAACGAAAGAAGATGAAGGAAAAAAATGAAAGAGAATTCAATTCTCAAAATACTTTTGTGTATCACCTTTGTCAGCATTAAAATCCAGAGACGATATTTTGCGATTTTCAATTTAAGCATCAGCTCAGAATTATGAAATGACAACAGATAGCCACCCCGAACCACATTGCGATTAAGTCGAAAGACGTAAATATCCACTGAAAATGAGAGCAAAAAAGAAGAAGGAGAAGAAGAAAAAAATTGAATTTCCGTCGTGTATTCGTTCATTGATCGTAATAAGCATATGTACATTTGAGAATGATAATAATACATATATGCATGACATTCGAACATCATCTTTTCCTTTTTAGATTTTTATTTTGTATTTGTGACGGATGGCAATGCATATTCATTGAATCAGTGCCATTGCGAAACGAATGCTGCGTTGGCAATGACAAGAACAGAAGATCTAGTTAGTCCTCTTTTAGTGAGTTTGAATACTGTCACCGACACTGGTATTGATTTTTTGTCAATTCTCATCGTCACATCATCATTTCGAATCATTTTTCTCTCGTTTCAATGCCTTAGATTTTCATTCTCATATTGATTGCTCGCGAGTTCCTGTTCCCATATGCGCCAATGAGCTCAATATTCATATTGAATGGATGATGTCATCGTCTTCGCAATTCGCAAATCGCACATCGCATTGATCTAAAGAAAATATGATAACCGAACAATTTGAGGCCGTTGTCAGCTGTCAATGTCATTGTTGAGTATTTTAATTTTAAAACATTTTGTCACCCGGTGTGCATACGGCATTTATACAACTCATGATCATCTCATTTTAGGGATTTTTACTTCCATTTTCATGCATCAGCATTCACATATCAGACTGAAAATAACGTACTCAACGCACATATCAATTCGATAAAGATTTTTCCTTTTCTCATTTCATTTTGTCCCTTTTTGAAAGTATTTCTCGAATTGAGAATTTATTTGTGGTTTTACATTCAAACAACACTTTAATTCGTTTCAAAGATCATCATTGTTAACTCATTGTCATTTTCTCGTATTTCTCCGAAATGGTTCTTCAACATTCGAATGAGACAAGTTCAAAAAAAAAAAAAAGAAAAAAAAATACAAATAAGGAACCTAAAAGCGAACAGAACTCTTCAAATCCCTTACAGAATATTTACAAATTCAAGTTTGTGAGAAAGCCTCAGTTCGGAAAACAGCAGCATCATCATCAACAACAACAACAATAACTCTACAACATTAACCAAAGTTAAGAATGGGAAAATTCAAGAAAAACATCGAATGAGAATCAAATCCATAAATAAAGCAGAGCTTCCAAAGCACGTACAGATTTGTGTGTGCTTATACTTATCAGCGCTATTTGAATTGTTTATGTTGTTTAGATCTAATACAAACACATTCAAAACCCAATTTATTCACACATACCCCGTAACCCGTAACTCAACATTGAAGATCATTGGCATTTTCACTATTCATTCGCTTTTTCGTCTTCTTTTTTAGCTATACAATTTTCGATTCATTCAAAACTCTCAATTCACACCAAACAGCGTTTTGTTGTATTTTCGTTTATTCTTTTGTGTTTTTCGTCTTCGAAAATTCTTTTTCTTTGGTGTCTCAATCTTTTTGCTTCCACACTCGACGCTTTCGTCCAACTGTGTGGCGGCTTTTTTTTTGGATCTTGTTCGGGTCTGGATTTTCGAAAATATATTTGGATTTACATTGTGAACGTGAGCAACGTTATGTATTTTTTTTCTTTCCATTCTATTCGTTTTCCCATTGTATACGAGCGAATCTTTATTTTGTTTGTCCTCGTCAACGTCCTTTCCTTCTCATATCACACAATTTTCGACTGTTATTCTTCCGCCGGTTTGTTTGCATTTGGTTATTTTCATATTTCCCGAAATCGTTCGTTTCATTTGAAATTTCTTTAACGCTTTGCCTTCAACCAGCGAAATATTCTCATTCGGTTTATTTGATTTGGTGGAATTTTAGATTTTAGTACCTAATATGAATTATGCAATGTGTGTGTGTGTGTGTGTGCGGTGTACATATTTTATTGACTTTGATTTGTTTCCTTCTTCTTCTCTCTATCGTTTATTTTTCGTTTTCTTGCCTTCCATGCCCTGGTTCTGTTGCCTGTTTATCTAATTCGTTTTCGGTGCTCGCATTTTTCGTTTGTTTACGCTTTTCATCTCAAGCCGCTGTGAATCTAATAGAATTGGGTAGCAGGTTTTAAGTGTTAAATACATTGTGACGATGTAAACATTACATTTTACATACCATGCAACATCTATGTGATTTTCTCATATTGGTTTTTCATTCGATTCGAATCGGAAACATCAAGTATTTCTCATATACAAATATTCTGCGATTCATAGCGTTCGTTTATTTTGCAATATATACACAATATGACAGTGTTTGCTTTGGACTTTGCGTATCTTCCGATTGCAGCAGCTTAACGCTTACAAATCATTTTTAAATGCAAACATTTTCCAGCACTTCTCTTTCATTTGTATCGAGTTTGGAGTCTGTGTTTCATTCTGTGTTTTTGTGTCACGCTTCGCCTTTCATTCAACACCATAATCATAATAGAGTGCAAACCAAATATAAACACAGACCGACTAAAAGCGAAAGAGATAAGTGAAAACAGCCATCATTACAACCATTCGCACAATCAATTTGTAACTTTTTTTCACTTTATTTTTTTTGCCTCGCACTCATTTATGACCGATAATAATGATGATGACGATGATGGTATTTGATGGCCAATGTTTTTGTATACCATAAATGTGTTATAGCAATTGAACTACATGTGTAATGGACAGTGGACAGTCACAGCCGTCCATATGATATTGCATTGTAATTATTATTATGTAATTACTTTGTTGCCGGTGCATTTGAATGATAAGAAAGAAAAGGCGAAGAGACAGAGCAAGGGAAATAGCAAATGAAAATCATCGTTGTGAATTGTGAAAATGGCATTCGATGGTTGCGTGTGCTCAGCAATCGTTCTACAGTTATTAGGGCTTCTATGTACTCGTCGAAAGATGATTCTCTTTGTTTGTTGTTCATGTTTTTATTATATGTTCGAATGGTTAACGTTATTTATCCAATGTTGGCGCTAAACACTGGTTTTCGAACAAAACACCTTAACTGTAAACAAACAAACAAACAAACAGGAGCCCACAATATATTAAAGTAGAAAAAAATAATAATGGATTGAATCGGAGTTGATGTGAACACAAAAGTTAAACAAAAACAAAACACAAATTAAAATGCGTTTCATTCGATGCCCGAAAAAAGTCCAAACATGAACACAATATGTTTATACTTTGTTGGTGATTTCAATGACCGTTTTTTCCCA
>GL502863.1:180971-198032 GCA_000149185.1 Mayetiola destructor
AATTATCCAAAATTTCGATCCAATTTATGGTCAAACAATTGCTCATTATTTATTGCACGTAATAATTCAGTTGAAAGTAAATTCACTTCTCATGTCATGGATTTTAGGTGGTTGAGCCTGATGTCTACAAAACACACACGTAAATCTTTTAATATCATACTGACGCATTTACTATATTTATTTCGGGAAATTTAGTCCAAACTTTCATTTTCAAATTCGAAATTGTTATTTTGAATGTGATCGATTCCATTTTTTGTGGGTTTTTTTCCTTGTTGTTCATTGTTCAAGCTGTCCATTGGTATATCTGGTTTGGTCACCATTCTCCAATTTATCGTCATTTTGTTGAATACCTTAAACAAATGATATGCCAAACACCAAACGGACAAAATGTGATGTGCAATTATTTGCGGTCTTTCCTTGTCATTTGCATACATTCTCATCACATGGCACAATGCAGGCGGTCCTATACTGATACAAACAGACTCAACAATAACCGGCATTTGGAAGAAGTGCAATGCCAAATGAAAATTGGATTTTTACAGTTAGTTTTTACTATTTCATTCCATTGATTTTTTCATGTCCATTTTTCAATATTTATACAATGCACAATACACAGTGCATACTGCACACATTTCACATGTCAATGATTCTTGCAACACCATTGAGTTTTTATCATGTTTATTTTTTCGCAGATAAATTGCTTGATGGGTAATAACAAATACAAAAGTAAAACTTCTACATGTCAGTTGAGTCAATTCAATGACTCATCATCATTCCTTGTTTGCCTCAGGTGTACGGCATTCGCTTGTAGATCCTTTTATTTTCCCGAAAATTTTCATAATTTATATTGAAAATCGTATTTTGGTGTTATTCTCATACGACTGAGTGATTTTTTTTCCTCGTGAGTTTTGCATATTTTGTTTGTTTTTTTTTATCGATTGCGTCGAGGGCAAAGTCTTTGAAAGAAGTCATTTTCCCATGTGACACATTTTCTAAAATTATGATGCATCTCTGTTGAAATTATATTTTGGCTGTCGATATTCCAATAAGCATTTAGTCAAAAAATTTTATCAACCGTTTTGAACCTTTTGCGAACGTGTTGTTACTTTTACGATAAAGTGCAAACTCTATCTCACTTCAATCCCATCGATAAACAAAAGATACCGAAACGAAAAAAAAACCCCATCGAAAATTACGCATTCATCTCAGTTCAAAAAGATGATTCACAATGTTGGATGAGTCAATGCAACAATGTTAAAAATAGTTTTCATTTGATCCGGCAAACACACAACTCATAGCTCAACTTTATCCATTTAGTTGGGATTCATTTTCGATATGGGAATTCATTGAGTTGATGGTCGTTGCTTTTTTCGTTTGCTTCAAGGCGGCAATGTGTGGCTGTGTGTATTATTCGAGTTGCAAACAATCATAAATTCTTCATTGGATTCAGTCTCGCCATGAATCATTAAATACATTTAAAGGAAATATCGTACGAAATACGAAAAACCAAACCAAACGGGACGATGGAAAACTGTTGAAGAAAAAAACAACACACACACACAGAGCAAAAACGACAAATACTGCTGCTCCAAAACACAAAAAGCTAACGACAAAATCTTAACGTTCATTGTTTTAAGAAAATGTTTTCTTTCGAGTTTTCTTATTTTCCATTCGTTTTTGAGCTGCTTTTGTTATTATTTTGGAATATCGTTTCAAGTGATAACGTTGGTTCAGTGTTTTTGTTGCCATCACTTGATCTCAAATTGATGGAAAGACACACACACACACACACACAGTTTCAGCAAAAGCATCAAAATGTTGGAAGATTAGAGAAACTCACAAACGAAAATGCAGTCCAAGTCAATATGTCGATACGGAGAAAAAGTTTATCTCTGTGCCCTTTACAAGTCGAACCATTTTCTTATGGATACAAATAAAATTCAGAAAATTCTGAATCGAAGGTGAAATCGAGGAGCAAATAAATAAGAAAAACCGTGTGAATCAGTTTACAATTTGAAAGTTTTTACAGTGAACAATGAAATCCATAATGTTTCGCTATCGTCGCCTCAGCTCATTGCACTAAGAATGTTGAGCATGAGCGTCTTTTGATTTTTCGTTTTATCCCGATTTGAACGGATTTCATATTTCACAGCGTTCATTCAGTTCACAGTTAAGTTTTTACTTTGCTAAAGCAAAGGCGAGCCATCGATAAACAAAACCATACTTTGTGAGTGTGCTTTTATTATCTATAACAATATTTGCCCGAATTGATATTGTGTTTACGTCTATTTTCTTTTTTTCTTTTTCATATTTCGGGCATTGCATAACCATTGGTAAAATTGGTATATACACACACACACACAGTTTCAGCAAAAGCATCAAAATGTTGGAAGATTAGAGAAACTCACAAACGAAAATGCAGTCCAAGTCAATATGTCGATACGGAGAAAAAGTTTATCTCTGTGCCCTTTACAAGTCGAACCATTTTCTTATGGATACAAATAAAATTCAGAAAATTCTGAATCGAAGGTGAAATCGAGGAGCAAATAAATAAGAAAAACCGTGTGAATCAGTTTACAATTTGAAAGTTTTTACAGTGAACAATGAAATCCATAATGTTTCGCTATCGTCGCCTCAGCTCATTGCACTAAGAATGTTGAGCATGAGCGTCTTTTGATTTTTCGTTTTATCCCGATTTGAACGGATTTCATATTTCACAGCGTTCATTCAGTTCACAGTTAAGTTTTTACTTTGCTAAAGCAAAGGCGAGCCATCGATAAACAAAACCATACTTTGTGAGTGTGCTTTTATTATCTATAACAATATTTGCCCGAATTGATATTGTGTTTACGTCTATTTTCTTTTTTCTTTTTCATATTTCGGGCATTGCATAACCATTGGTAAAATTGGTATATACATAACACATCGCAGACCACATTGAATGTTCCGATGGAAGAATGAAATAGTTTTTAGCACGTTTTCACATCGTCGATGACGATGCATGTATATCGAACATTGAACATTTAAGTAACATCGTCAATGTATGAAAACCGAAATTGTTTGGATATGCGAAAGCTTTTGGCAGATCCATCAAACTCCCACACATAATCACAAAACACAAACATGCATTTTCTTTTTGGCTCTTCCATTTAATCGAAATCTGATTTAATGGATGTTCGGAAAGAACTTAATACAGACTTTCAACTTCATATCCGTTCGATGTGATGATTTTCGTGTTTTTTCTCTCGTTCCTTTTTTTTTCATTTTCAATTCGGAAATCTTTTCGTTAAATGGATTTAGTTGAAAAGATGAGCGAAAAAAGCCATCATCATCATCATCAAAATACCAGCGCTTTTGTTTCGATTTCTATTCACTATTGGCATTCGGTGGCAGATCTTATCCCATTGTGTTGATCAAATTTTTTTTTTTCAACAATACACATTACACATACAATATATGATACAACACATATCTAATACATATAAGCACGAACGGTCCAGAAACTAGTGTTATGCCACCAGAGATAAAAGAATGTCAAAAAGTCAATTTGCTAAAAAATGTGAAATTGTTTCTTCGTTTCACTCATCCCCGCATTGTCCTGCTTCCATTCACACCGTTATTTTCTTTTTGCTTGTGTGCCAACCAGCCCATGGACCATCAGTTTTATTTCATTCCATTCATAACACCGACAATATTCTCTCGCTCTTTTTTGTGCCGTTTGCTGATGATATCTAAATGGCAGAGACCATCCACCATCCACCATTGCCCCTTGAAAGTTGATATTTGTTTTGTACATTGTCAGCAGTCAGTAACATCCGTGAACAAGTCGTCGAACGGTAACGAAACAAAAAGGTGAAATGTAAAGTAAAACATGAAACACGTTTTTACAGCTCATAGACAGTCTCATTCTCATTTGGTCCGATTATTAAATTGATTACATAATTTATTTTATTTTGCGAAAATTTCTTTATCATTCACCGGCATTCTATATCATATGAACGATGAATGGAGAAAAGAATTCTATTTTAAAAACGAAAAGACAACGATGTGTAAACATATTTTTTTTTCGACTTTTTTCTTCTCTTTGTTCTTAAGCATCGAATGTATGGTTCAGTGAACGTTGGATTTTCATACGAACAGATATTTGATTTGAGCCAACTTACGTTAGTAAATCGGTAGACAATTCAGCTCATTGTTCGGCTTTCAGGATATTTTTTTTTCTGCTCTATCTGATTTTGTTGTTGCGGTTGTTATTGCTAGAGCTGGTGCTCTGCTGGTGCTGTGCTGGTGCTTTTCTATGAAAATGCTGTTCTTCATGTCGATGTCTATTGTCATGTTCTTTCATTTAGAAGAAAATTTCGACAACAGAAGGAGAAAAAGGCATCGAATTTGAACGTCCTGTTTTTTTCTTCATTCTTTTTCTTCATAAATTTTGGATGGATATCGTTGTGCGTCGACATTGTCAATGGTTCAATGATTGTGTGTGCTCCTTGAAACCTAAATCCGATCGTCGTCGTTTCGTTCATTTCACTTACTACTCGAGATTCATGTCTATTTGTTTGGATCTTTTTCCATCAATAAGTTCCTATATCTCGTATCTTGAATTATAACAATGGGCCAAATGGCAATGTAAGGGCGCTTTTTACATTTCTTTTTCTTTGCGTCTCGCGCTGAATCTGAACATGGCACAAAATTATAACAACTGATTTCGAACGTATGTTGTGAGCCAAGATCAAATGAGACGAATGGAAAAATTCAATGAAGACGAAGAAATATAAAGCAAAAAAGAAGAGAGAAAAAAAAGTAATATTAATAATGAAATATGTATTGAAACGACGAATCTATGGCAAACGGTGAATAATAACAGCAACTATAGCAAAATCGAATGCAATACTAAAAATTCCTTCCATTTTCTCATCAATTTTGGTGGCTGCTTCAGCAATTTATGCCATTCATTTTCATGTGCTTCTCAATTCTCGATTCTCAATTCATATTAATAGCATCTAGTCGTTTTTATTTGATATTGCACAGGTTTCATTCAACCTCCAATTCCCCCACTAACATTTATTTACAATGGGATGCGATACAATGGGGTTTTTCTGTTTCTTTTTCTTCTACTTATTTTTTGCCTTTATATTTTTCTTCGTCTTCCTTACAATTTCAGCGCCATCGAGTATTGATGTTTTGATGCCTGTGATATGTGTATGCTGTATGCATACTGCATGCGGTATGCCCAACACACACAATACATGTGCAGATATTCTTCGAAAAGTTTTCTTTCTAAATAAAATATTCGCCATTCATCGTTTACCGTTTTCAGGCACAAACCACACATAAGCTCATACTGTATGTGTGTCTGAGTTGAATAGTAAACATAATATAATACCTACACATGTCTATTTTAATAGGATTGAATCGAACAACCGAATGAAATTGTACGCGCGCTACATTTTTCTATTTAAGTTGATAAGAACTGAAATTGAAAATAGACGACAAACTAAACCTTTGCTGAACGACAAAAATAAGACAGAAAAGTGAAACGAAAATTCAGAAGAAAATCAACAACAAAAAAACACAATGAAATGTAAGCGGACTCTTGATTCTTTATTACTAGTTTGTTCAGTTATCGAGAATTCGTCGTCATGGCTTCAAATCTCCCTTTTTGTAGCTTGAGCTTCAGTTTGCATTTTTTATTTACATTTGCACTAACATTTTTTGATTCAGATCTGTGCGATTTTTGTTTTTTTTTTTTGTTTTCCCATTTGTCCCTTCTCTGCCGATTCCATCGTTAACATAGACGTGTGTTGTGTTCACCGTTATTTTATTTTATTTTTTATTATTTGTTTTTCATTTTAGCTTCAATGTTGCAATATATTGAAACCCGGTGAACACGAGAAACGGAGATGCGATGGTGATGTGTTGGGGTTCAATATTGTGTTTTTATATGTTTTTCTGGATGACTGAAACACACGCTCCCTTTTATTTTAATAATATGTATGTTCAAATTGTAATTTCAAGAATCCACCATCACACCATCCTCAGACCATCACCGCATTGTACACCGTCCCCCTGTATTTTCTGTACAAATAATAATAATATAAAATACAAGAGATTTTAATAACATCTGAACAGGCTCGATGGAAGAAGTCCTAATTTTTCATGCATTTCACTTCTTTTTTCTTTCGTTCAAGTCTATTTCTATCCACATTCAAGATGTGAATTATATGTATAAAAATGGGGAAATATGAAGAGCAACCAGATAGATAGACAGCAAAGAAAAAACGCATTCGCAAGACACGAGCACTGGATACAATGATTTTACCATGGAATTTATATGAAAGAAAGATCTCTATGCCTAATACAAATAGTAGTTGAAGGAAAAAGTTTTACGATGATAAAGTACTTTGTTCAATAAATAATGGTATTTTCCTGTTGATTTGGATTTTTTTTCGGAATGGTTTCAGATGAATCGGTGTACAAATGCATGAATGCTTTATGTTTTGTAATGGTTGTTTGGATGAAGCACATCAGACCAAAGTGTGTATATGTTTTGAGGCCTGCCCAAACAGCATCCAATTCAAGAAGAAAAGATTGAAACGATTTATTTATTCATTTTGTATTTGAAACCAAGGGCGGAATCGTCAGAAACACAAATCTTTAATGAATGGATAGATTGCTGGGGAAAACTCTCCAAATGATGAAACCAAAGAAAAATAATAACAAATAATCGCGGAAACAGTCATGCGAATGCAAAGCACACGAGATAGGTCGATTCAGGGATGAAAAAATACGATAATGTTTTGTTATAAATATTTTGTAATGTATTATTTTGTAGGCTAGAATCGATATATATATTTGATGTGTGTGTGTGTGTGTGTTCCGTGTACCGTTCCATGTTCCATTTTGTATTTTTTGTGTATTACGTTTAAACATAAACCAATTTACCGTCGTTTTACCGTGAATTGTGTGAAGCATCTGAATGTGTATACAAAATACCAAATGAAGTACAAACAGAATGAAATGAATTTCAGTGTGAAACAGGAGAAAAGTTAGAGATATCCTTGTAAGGAGGGCACCGTCGAAATGTCTGGAAAAGAAATGAGGAACCAGCTATGGCAAAAAATGAAGAAAAATTCACACGTCAAAGAATAATATTATGTGTTCGATGCATGCATAGCACCCGAAGAAAACCGAAAAATATAATACCGCACATTGCAAATAAATAAGGAAACATTTGTTTGAGACATGCCATCGCATAATAGAATTGAATGAGCCAAACAGCGAAAAACGGCAAAAGCACACGAATCATTTTTATGCATTTAGGTGGTGATCAGTGCCCATTCACCGATATATGCAATGCACAATGCACACTGCATTCTGCACGAATACACTCACATGCATTAGGGCACCGTTTTGTAGACGATGTGAGATCGTGTCTTCGTTTCGAATTATATTTAATACATATTTTTAGATAAAACAAAAACAAAATGAAAAAGTGCACAAACACATATGAAAAAAAGTAAAACGTGTGGCAATGACACGACAAACATAACAAGGAAGAGTGAAGTCTTTCGTCCTGTCTTACCTTAGCAACAAACGACAGTAGCAAAAAAAGTTTTCAGAATCGAAATTCGATTCCATTTTTGAGTTTTCGTGCAGCAACGCAACAACAGCATAAATAAAATGGAAACGAAGAGCCAATGCTTTAAGCGAATCAACAAAAAGATGGCAAAAAAGACATGGAATGGTTAAAAGAAAACAAAAATGGAAATCAACTGCCTCCAGTTGTTAAAAAAGTTTTTCTTTAGACAAACGAGACACGGCATGACAATGTGCAAACGAAATAAGACGAAAAACAGATATTAAAGTGTGCACATGTACGAAGAATTTTCTATTGGATTCCTCGTTTGAATGAAGACAAAAAAAAAATTATCCATTCAAAAATTATTGTGCCAAAGAATATTTATTATGTCTGCGTACTTGCATACTTCCATACTGAGAAGGACAAATAACGAAAAAAAAAACGAAAGAGAAAGAAAAAAGAGAAGAAAAAGTGGCATGGGAAATCAACCAAAAAAGGAAAACTTAAACAGCACCAACCAATTCAAAGCATTTCCGATGCATAATTGAAACTGAAATAAAAGTAGTTTGTACTATGGACTTATATTCCCAAACAAAGAGAATGTAGTGAATCAGTCTCTCTGGGCATTCGTGGTTTTTTTTCTCCTCTTCGTTGGGAATTGTTCTGGCAGCATGCAAAACGCAAAACTGAATTTTCGCTTCAAACGAACTTTTGTCCGAAAATTTCGGTTGTACGGTGAACGGGTTCAGAGTTGATATTGAGAGAATTCACCCACAAAATGCGATGCGATGCGATTTCATTGAAAAACTTTCATACTTTTTCCATTCAACGTTTGTTTTGTGGCAAAAATCCATTTTAATTCTTTCGAATTCTAATTTACCAGCATTCTGAATGGAATAGTTGATGAAATTCTTTTTGAAAACAATAAAGACGGCTGGCTACGATGCAAAAGTTATAGAAAAGTATTGATAGCAGCAATGTTGTCTCAAATCTTAAACAAAAACCAAAAAGTTAATGAACACATAAGGGCGACCAATTTTCACAATCAAACCCAAAACACATTTAGCTGATGATTATCATCAGAGAGCTGGTGCACCATCATAATTATAAATGTGGAAGGTTTTGTTTGGTCTTATTTTAATCATTTCATCTTATGATTTGTCTTGCGTGCATTTTCATATATTTTCGTAAATTATTTAGCCTGTCGTTTGTGGTGGAGTTTATTCTAATATTTGTTATCAGTTTGTTTAATGCTGCGAATAAAAGGGTGCACCAGCATATAAATTTTACGCATTTCTAATGAGAAAATGAAAAACAAATGTGTCATGAGACCCCACCAAACAAACACAAACCACAAAAACCGGGATTATAATGCAATGATCTCAACCAAGTTGCCCACCATTCATATGTATAGTTGAGCACTGAATATTGAACATTGAGCTTTTACTCCTAGAAAAAAAATTATAAATCACAAATAAACACACTGAAACAAGAGATGCTTAACACAAACTCTCAAGCGACTCGATAAAACGGAAAAGACAAAATTAAGCATCAACTTGATGGAACAACAATTGTTCAAACTAATGAATGATAAAGAAAAACGAAAGAATAATTCAAGTTGGCTTGATGTGCCCCACTCTTTCGGAGCATCGTCCATTGCTTCGTCTTCAAATTACGGAACCCGATAAGGTATTTTCAAATAAACAGAACGAAGTTGACAAATGAAATGTGTTAAGCGATCTCATATGCAAGCATAGACATCCCCGATGGAATGAAGAACAAAAGTTCACCCATTTTCATCTACATATTTTAGTCTTGTATTTGTAGTTTGATGCAGCTTCAGTTCCGTAATTTAATATCAGTTTCACTTGAGCGCAATGGTGACTTGAACAAAAACAAGTTTATAGATGCGAAATAATGAAAAAAGAAAATTGGAGCCAAACGAAATGTACAGAGAAGTCTTCAGTTTTAGTGTGTGGATTGTGGATGCCTGATGGCCAACTGGTCGTTTGTCTGTAGGTTTCTTAAGTACATGTGCAATCGAAAGAGCTTTTTATTTCGGATAAATTTCACTTCTTTTGTTTTATTTTATTTTTTTTTTATCCGAGCGTCCGACTAAGCCAAGAAGAATCGCCGATCACTATCTATGGGAAAAAGATCCCGAGAAGGAAAAAAATGGAAGAAAAAACAAAATAATATTCTTTCTTCTTTTGCCCTTCTCTCTTTCTTTTCATCATTTTCTTCAATTTTCTCGAATTCAATTCGGTTTTTGTCCGTTCCAGTGCAAATTTTTTATTTCCTGTTTGACAAGAACGTTTCGTTTTTCTTTTTCCATTTTTTATTTAAGTTTTCTTCTTTATCTTCAACTTTGCAATGTGCGCTTATGAGCAAATTTACAATGCATACATTTACATGCATATAAATATATTTTAAAACGATATCTTTTCGGCGGTAAATCGAATGTTCGCATTCACATATATTTATCGAAGATAACGAGTGCATGAATGCATTTGCTTGCATATCGTTAAACCAGTTGCAATGGCTTAAATTAGATTCGGTTCAAAATATCCTTCTTTTCGTTCTCGTCGTTGGCTTTCGTGCTCTTCGATCTTCTTGCGTCAATATTTCTGACCGTTTTTTATTTATTTTCTTTGTTTTTTTTTTCTTTTTCGTTTGTTCACTTTTTATTGGTCTCTTTCGATATGCCATTTCCTTTTCATCTCACTGGAGAAATTGGATAACGGTAATAGTTTTTCAGCTTTGTTCCTATTTAAGCTTGTCTGTGTATGTTTTCTGTCCATTGAGATTTCGTATTTCATTTTTCATCATTTTGGTTCTTTTTCTAAATCTCGTTCCAACTGTCACTGTCGTCTCATCTTTGCGAAATCTTTTTATATCCATCACCGCCCCTTTTTCCCCCCAATTTGTAACCTCTGGAATCTGGCATTCATCTATTGAATCTTTATTCCAAAATGCATCCAGTAGCATCATCGATTGAAGGGTATTTGGAAAAAATACACACATCACATAAAATGAGAACCAAAGGAAAACAATAGCAATAAATGGCATTTGCGTATGCCATAGAGATATCGTATCCGATCTGTGAGCTCTGTAAGCATAACAATTTTCATGAACAACGACTTTGGCTTTTAGCGATTTAGTTTGACTGAAATGGTCGTTAATTTCGTTGTGTTGGTATGTATTCGGTCCATTGTTCTTGCCGTTTTTACGCTTCATATGACAAAATATACACGAATGCTTTGGAATGGGAACGTATTTGATCCCCATCTAGCCAAGGTAATTCGTTTAGTGGATTTAACACTGGGGACCGAATGCACAAAATCCATCAAAAGCGTCATCAGTTTGAGAATAATGAAATGAAATGAATGGTTTTGCCATTGCTGTCGTAAAACAAGAGTTTTCCACTGATTTTTTTTCCTCTCCCACCATTCATTTTGCTATATGTTTTCGATAGGGTGTGTGTGTGTGTGTGTATTTTTGTTTGATGAGAAAGAATGGACCTGACAAATAACAATTCATTCATATAGCGTATCTACGATGGACATGCATGAATAATGCACACTCTACACAATCGTAGTTTTATGCAGCCGATCCGAAAAACTCCTTTCCTTTCTTTTCATTTATTCTGTAATAATTAATGTGAAATGTGTTTGGTTGCGATGTGTTTCGCTTCCATGAAATGTGAAAATGCATAAGCCCAACAAATTTGATACACGCACATGCCATTCAAAATTCGAATTCACTAAAGTGAGTATGTTTTATGTATTAAAATACATAAAACATACAACTATTGTTGCATATGACACATTCAACGCACACACACATACAACCGAATGTTAAATCGCAATGTTGACACAAGGCAATGTTCCAGCATCTATAATAATCATCAACATTTACCATCCACCGTCGATGTATGGCTGTGAATTGAAATAGAGAAATCGCCATTATATGAAATGTGATGCTTTTGTCACATATAAATTGGCAGGGCATTTCATGGTATGTGATGAAAATGATGGCGGTGAATTTTCTCCAAAATACAAATCACAAATTAAATGGATGTGATGATGCGACAGACGAAGAACCAAAGGAAGTGAACATAAAATGTAAAATCACCTCATTATACATATAAATTGAACTAAAATGACTGACTGGATGGCTAGATCGCTATCTGGCTACGAATATATATATACATATGTATGTTTACGACACATTTCACCTCATCAATTGAAATACATAACGTATTAAATGTTATGGCCATTGTATTGTATGTGACATGTCAAATTATACAATAATATTCGGTTTTTCGTTAAAACATAGTCAAAACCGCTAGCCATTAGCCATTCACCACAGACGTATACCTGCCAAATACCAATATGATATGCAACATTCATCTTCTTTTTTCTCTCGATTTTCCCTTCAATTTCACAATGGCGAGATGCACATCACATTGGTGGTTATTATTTGCAATGTTTATGTATATTGTTTGTGCTCTCACCGTCCTTTTTAAAATCCGAGCTGGTTTCATTCGATGTTTTTTTTTTCATCCTCCTGAAGTCTAATGCCTAAATATATTTCCCCGGACACCCAGATGTATTCATCGTAGATTTTCGCTCGAATTCGATTTGCATTTTCCATTTTCCATTTGTTCAATGGTCATTGGTCATTGACCACACTTTGCATAATATAATCTTTGGCTTAATGTAAAGTTTAAATTACAACCGACACATTACACGAACCAAAGCGCACAATTGGAACAACAATCCTTTTCAATGGATGAATTTTTCATTTATTATTCTTGATTCGTGCTCAGGTTGGTTTAAATTTTAAATTCGAAACATCAGCAAAAATAAAAACGCTCCAAAAGAGATCGCACTGAGCAAGCCGTTATTAAATTGATGACCAAGGACTGTGGGGATCGAGGGATCAAAAAAACCGAAAGAAAAAAAAAAGAAAACAATTTTAAAAATTCGTCTGTTTTTTATGGGTCCCACAGTAGTACCGAGTCCAATTGTCATTCGTATCCGGTTATTCTTTTTCTTTTCCGTTAGTTTTTTTTTCTTTTTTCGGTTGTTGGTTGTTGTATTGTTATTGTTTTTTTTTTTCGGAAATCTATGCACGTAAAATTAAAATTGCTTATATTTGTAAAATATTCCGAAGGCGATAGCCTTTTATGTGTCTGCAATTTTTCGCATTTGTATACGTTATTGTTTGTCAGTGTCATCTCCGTGCCTCACTTAACCCGATTTTTTCCTGCATCAAATACACGCGAAACGATGCGCGTCCACTTCACATTCGCCCCGATTATGTATATAAAATTCATGCCCATTGCCGTCGCACTCCAAAGGGAAAAATTGTATATGCGAATATAAAATACGCTATCCGATTATCCGGAAATGGTTTTCGAAACTCAAAAATGAAATGAAATATAAAAAAAGAAAAAAAATTGTGTCGCGCACATTTACATTTACAGTACGAAAATATTCATTTGCATCCAGACAGACGACGTATGAAGATGAAGAGTGAGAGACGGTGTGCAGTATAAAGTACAGTGAACGGGCAAATATGGATAGGATACCCAAACTAACGGATCATTAATAAAACAAAAACTGATGAGCAAAGAAAATGAATCCAAAAAAAGAATTTCAAACAAACAAAATAACCGATTTGCGACTTGATATATGTTTGTATTGCTCGTTTGCATTAGGGTGGTTATAGTAGGTACACTTTGCATAGATTCGATGCAATTTCGAAAAGTTCAACATCATATTATGGCATCCATTGTTCGCATCAAAGAAAAATAGACGTGAAACAACAATTCTCGAAAGAGAAATGAACGATGAAATTCAAGTGAATTTAATGGAAATTTTTCAGCTGCCAGGCACATCATCCATTACTCTAACCGGTATATACATTTTTCAATCCAATCTTAAGCAGCAAAATTTCAGAAAAATAATAATAATAATAATAATCAAAGCCGAGCAAAGAAACTTTTATAATTCGCTTCTATATTTTTGTGATAAATGGGCTGTTAGTCGATTCTCGGTTTCCCCATTTTCACGAAATGCCGTTTAAGTGTTTGGATGTGTGTGTGTGTGTGTTTGCAAGTTATTAAGAAAATGAACAAAGATCCACATCCATCATCGCGGATGGTTGATGCAATATTTCTTTTTCTTTTGATTTTCTTCAATCTTTTCGCATTTCTTGCCATTTTATTGCCACACGGAAATTAATAGAAAATCATTTGCCGTTGATGGTTGTTGTTGCTACTTTTAGATGTTAAATTTTTCTCAACTTATTTTGATTCAGTATTTTCTCTTAGATGTTTTCGAATTTCCGAAGACTTTTCCCCTTTGAATGAAATGAAACAGTCAAGTATCACATACACAATACACAATACACAAATCAAATCTTCTTATTGCATTTGATGAGATGTGAAATGTTTTCAAACAACAGATCACAAAATACAAAATATGGATCTATTTATATTCTACACAATATTTAATCAAACGAAGTTTTGTTGTCCAGACATGTGCATTGTACAAATCCAATCGTCCATCAAAATTGCTGGCATCAATGGGCTAAACTCTTTGGGGTAACTATGGCTTGCTATACATATTGTATATTGTATAAATGTGTGCATGTGCAGCCTGCTGCATACACATGATAGAATGCTGTGTGCTGTTGAGCAGACACTGCATATGCATATTCCGTAGTGAATGTTGTCCGTGTGCCGGTCTGTCTGCGAGCGATGTTTTTATTAAACAAAACACAAAACGTGTAACATGCTGATGTTGCTGTTCTGTTATTGATATGAAAAATCGTACAATGTCATCGGCCATTGCCCACTACAAGACAACAAGACTACAATTTACAATTGCTATTTTTGATCCAAAATATTATTATTATTATTTTGCTTATGTTTGCAGCCTTCATTATAAATATCGATTTTAATTATTCCATCAGTCTCTTAAATTCAAATTGCCTGGATATTTTCTTATCCACAAAATTTGTTATTTGTTTTCTCTTAAGCAGATCCGTTCTATACATCACAGCATTTGACACCATCACAATCATAGCCTTGTCATTCGATTTGAATGTAATATCATAAATAATATTTCATTATTTGAGATGTGAGAGAATGGAAAAACACCGAATGCCGAATGCCGAGCACTGATTGACTGAGTACTGATCACACATGGTGCATATTCCAATGAAAACGAGATGTTTGTTGCTGTTTTTGAAACTATATGTACAAACCGATTTTCGATATTGAAACCGATTTTATAACGAATCAAATGAGCGGAATGTCGGCATGAAGAGTAGAGAGTGGTTGTGTGACGCAAGGGAGCATATTCAAATTTCGAAAACAAGGAATTGTCTGGATTTGGCTTTTCTATTTCAACAAACTCCAAAATGAAATATGTATAGCACGATGTAAAATGTTGATATAGACGATATTCCTTTGTTTCGTGTTCTGTGTTTCGTGTTCCGCGTTTCACAGTTTCGACTCTTTTCGCCCCCTTTTATGTCCAAGAATATAGTATATTGATAATTGCATTAGTATTTGTCTATATGTCTGGCGAATGCTGTTTTGTATGCGTGAACTACTCTATCAAGGCGAACCACTACAGTAGTACAGTCATAGCCACTATGTACTTACATACTAAAAACAACCGTCCAACCCAAAATAAAGCATAAGCTTCAATGCTGAAAGATTCAGATGTGCAGATCATACACAGACATTGCGGGGGGGGTTGCTATGAAGCTGCTGTCATTGTATGTAGTTATAATTGAATGTGCGTTTCAGTGGTTACTGACATCATTTGTTTCTCGTCGTTCCTTGTTCCGTGTTCCTTGTTGCTATCGTTTGTTTCCTCTTCCTATATAGTTGCAGTTTCTTTTACCTAAAACCACCGTGAATTTACCCTACACACAACACACATTCCAAATTTCAACTTCATTGGAAAATGGCAATGCACACCATATACCATACAGCCAGCACACTCAATTATTATTATTATTATTATTATTATTTTCACTTGTTTAGTCAGTGGAATGCATACACAGAGTCACACCGAGTGTACACGTCTCACCATTCATTTCCTGGCTTAACGTAAAATCAACTCAATGATATTCCCTGTTCGCTCTGCATTTTACACTTTTGTAAATGGATGTAGGGAATTTTTCAACTTTCAACTTGTATCACCATCTTCTGCTCTTTCGTCTTGGGCAACAGTATCCTTTTGTCGTTGCACTCTTTGCACATGCTACTTTTACATGTGCTATATGGAATTGGGAACACAAAACTTTGGCTATAAGCAATAAAGAAAATCCATTGCATTGAATAAGAATAATAATACTTTCCACATGGAAAACCAGAATTAAAGCTATAACAACTGTGCTGGCTCATCCAGTGTTTTCTGTACGATGTTCAAATTGTTATTTTTGTTTTGAATGTATCATACAATTTTGTGCATCGAAAATCTATCAGTCACAATATAGATTCGTGACTGTCATACTACACATTTTGGATTCTGGATCCTTCGACTTGTTATTATTTTCTACTTTTTTTTTTATTCAGACTTTTTTGACATGTTTGTGTATCGTGAAATTTTCTCTTCATTTTTCGTCTGTATCTGTAAGCGGATTCAATCATTTTGCATTGCCCTTTTGGCTAAATATGCAATGTTGCCGGCTTTCGATTGACTGTTGGCTGGCTGGTTCATTCTCGTTCTTCCTCTTCGGCTAGACCGCACTCTCTTCCTCTGTCTCTCCTTCTCTTTCTCCCTTTCATCAGCCAGTTAAGTCGTATTATATACTTGCATATGGCAACAGCAATGCACAATGAACAAGGAATCAAAATGAATTTATTTTATGTAATAAATGCTTTAACTCCAGCGGCAGACACATAAAGTGCATTACAAATTCACAAGTACTGGAAAATTCACACCGAACAAATGGATGGCATACACAAAAAAGGGCACAAAAACCAACAAAAACATCGAAAAATACCGGCTATAACAAGCAGACAGTCACTATTTTCATTTAATGCTTCTATATACGGTATATGTGTTGTATTGGAGTATTGGAGTATGGATCGTCATAGTCACAACGATATTTCCCGAATATATTTTTATTTCCGTATGTTTGTCGATGAAATTAAAATTAAACGGAACATAAAAGACGAACGACACAAACGCTCTTCGTAGACATGGGGCTGACTAAGCTGTACTCTCAACCAGAAGAGACGAAACCTATAGAATTAAAAAAAAAATACATGAAAACAAAACGTGAAAATATTTAGCTAGACGATTGATGACAGGGGAGAAATTCTATCATTGATGATCGCAATGGATGAATAACAGAAGAAAAAAAAATATTTTTTTGAAATGGAATGAAATCAACAGAACCAGACAAACAAATAAGACATTCAACTTGTCGTCTGATATTTTTTTGTA
>GL502863.1:202605-257453 GCA_000149185.1 Mayetiola destructor
CCCAAAATGTAGTAATGCACCTTGTGGTGCATAAAAATAAACATTAGACAGACAAGAAAAGAGCAAAAAATGGACAATTTCAGTTCAGGTTCATTTTTCCATGCATGCTTCAAGGTTTCTTTTTACTAATGGCTCATGGCTCATGGCTCATGCGATATAAATATTTTTACGTTTACAGGCACTTTGTATCGGATCCATTATTATTTTGTCGGTTGTCGTTATTGCGTTCAAAATGTACCGTATATTTCATCCCTTTGATATTTTAGAACATGTTTACATTACATATTTAATATTTATGGTGATAAAGTGAATATTTTATCTTTGTTATGCACATTCATATTGAAATAGAATGGATGTCAGTCGAGAAGATTTAAGAGAATGTCTCAAAATATCGTGTGTCGATGTTTCATGCGTTGATTTGTTGGTCCCTTTTTTGTCCTTTCAATTTTTCATCCATTCATTTTCACATATCGACTGTAACACACAGCTCTCATTATTCGAAGTTCGACGTAACAGTGTGTCGTATGTACAAACAAATTTTCTTATACGATTTATCGGGCCATCTTTCTATCCGGTTTTTGTATTACGGAGCCAACAGCCAACAAAAAACCAATACATCATCCGATGATACATCGAGATGGAGAATGGTACAATCGTAATCTTCACATCAAATCACATAAATATAATCGAAATATTCAATAACACTATCATCTTTTTGCGCTCACTTCAGGACTCACTTGAGATAACCTGGCAACTGGAGTTTAAGTATTGAGCATTGGTAATACGAATGTATGAGTATTATTATACGTTTGAATAGTATTTGGTGCATAGCATTCGGCAAGTTGACTATAATCATTTAAAATAATTTGCATTTTATCCATAACGAATATTGTGTATTGTTTGAAAATTATTATAAATTATAATACAAAAACAATATTCGGACCACGTTTTATTTCCTTTTTTATAATGTTGGCTCTTTTTTGATCATACCCCATCTTCCGATCACCATACACTATCCAGTCATCCATCTACATTTGAGATACTCTTACATATTTATATGTACATATTATGTATTGTGTATACGCGCCAATCACGTTGTCACATCAATCGATAGCACACGTTCAATGTTCACACATTTTGGTTCCGTTCTGTTGAATAAATTCATATTTTCAGAGGATTGTTTATATTGGTTAGCTATGCTAATGCCATTTTCTCTAACCACACACACACACACACACATACACAAAAAAATACATATAAATCTTTCCAAACAAAAAAAAATCCAAGCAAAAACTTATTTATCATTTATCATTCTTTTTCCTTTTTGACTGCCGATGGTTTTTGTTTTTCAATTTTCAAAAACTCATCAGAAATTGATTTTGATGTACAAACATATGATATGCAGGCGATATAATCAGCCATCAGCACCAAATACTCGCCGTTTTCGCTCGCCACACTACAGCGTCATCATCATCATTATCATCATCATCATCATCATCATCACTAGAAATCTATGATCCGAGTTAAACTTCGATATTTTTGTGTACAGTGTTCAGTAAACAGCGTCTACATTTTCAATTGGATTATTATTAATTTCGTTCAATGTGCGATCCGGATTTTTGGCTAACAATTCCATTCAAATAACAAAATAGAACAGAAAAAGTGGATTTCATTCACTGTGTAAACCATTTATTTGCAGCTTTTCAGTTGTTGCTATTGTTCATTTGTTGTCGACGTTGTTATCGCATTTTCTCGTTTTTATTTGAAAATTGTTTTGTTTTGTTTGGTTTGGTTTTTATTCAGGTTCAGATTCGGATGGTGGTTGTACATTGTACATATATGCGTTTTTCGGTTTTTTCTGTATGTGAAATCGAACACATGCGCATCGATACAATTTTTAACCGCTATGGACTCATATTCATTGTTGCTCTTGTTTCGGTTCCATTCTTGAAATTGTACCGTTTTTATCATCCTTTATTATTATTATTATTACATTTTCATCATTCGGCAGCCGTATCAGAGTTGATGTCCTTGTTGCTGTTGTTCTTGTATTTAGTTGTTGTTTCATTTTCTTTTTCGCTCTTACGTGCCGAGTATTTGATTTGGATAACTGCGTTTTCATGAGTATGACTCAACGCAATTGATGTCTTGTGTGTGTGTCCTGTCTCTGTCTGGCACCCCTATATCAACCACGACGTATGGAATAATAATATTTTATACAGTTTTCCGTTGCGATTGCTGTTGCTGCTGTTGCTGTTGTTGTTGTAGTTGTTTCGAGCAATGAGCAATGCCATTAATATGATTCACTGGATATCACTATTACTATTTGGTTCTGTTTCTCTTCATGCTTCATATTTCGTACATCATGCACATATGTGCGTTATGTGAATATGGAATATATTACAATTTAGTACCAAATCTATGGCTCGAACCTTTCAAACAACAATTCGATATAGAATCGAATCGGATCTCGTTTTTTCTCTCTTCTTTTTTCTTTTCCTCTTCGCTTAATTTTTTCCCTATGCGTTTGTTGCGTGTGGATAACATAGGGGTGGTTTGTCTGTCGCTGTTTGAAACTTGCAATGTCGTTTAGAAATTTTGACCTTTTTTTTAAATTTCATTCTCTTTCAAAAGGTGCACTTACGCCATCCTATTTTTTTTTCTTTTCATTTAATTTTACCATTCAACGGCTCCGATATAAATCGTCCGTAGAAACGGCTGTGTGAATTTATAATTGAAAGACTGTGAATTCAGCTTTCGCCTTGATTCAACCCAAACGTTACGGCTCACATGTTCATTTTATTCATAAATTTTATTTTTTTCATTTTACTTTCCAATTTCTTTCTTTGTTCATGGTTCTTCCGGATCGGTTGTTTATAGAGAAATTCTATGCATGAAATTTTTCATTTGACAAATTTAAAGAACCAAACTGGTGCTTTAAATGCATATGAATTTTAAAATATTGAGACCGATGTCCAATGCACATTATTACTCAGCATACATATGAATTAGCCATTATCCTTACGTATACGATATTTGCTGTTCATTGTTCATTTCCACAACGTTACAGTTGAAGAATAATAATAACAATAAGAATTTACATATTTTCCATTTGTATTTTGAATTCGGAATATTAAACAGAATGTCGATCATTTCGAAAACATAGAGAAAAATGCAAAGCCACTGAACTATATCAATACTAGCATATTCAATAGCAAATTATTATATTACATCTGAATTGAATGAGGTAAAATGGAAATGCACTCTGCAAATGCTATAGTAACCGTTTAAAAATAGGGTGATATCGTTTACATTCAAACACCGTGTGTTTAATCATACTCTGAACACACAGACACACACACACATTGACATGTGAATACACGCAGGAAAATACATACACTGAAAATGCCCTTTTGAATCGGAGACGTATATGTATACAGACCGAAAGGGATTCAGCTGTACATGTAGCATCGTATTCGGCATATACCTTTTCTTTATCCTTTATACCGATACGTTTGACATCAACAATGACAATACGATTCGATAAAGAGAGAGAAAGAGAGAGAGAGAGATAACCATTCCGAAACCGTATTCCAGTGCCGTTGGTTGGATGGATGAATGGCATACGTAAACAGAACGCATTTATTATTACTGTTATATTATATTATATTATATTTTTACGTAGAAAGTAGAGGGGCTGATTGAGCCAAGAATCCTTCTTTATCCATGTAATTGAACATAGAAAGCATATCACACTGTCGCTCAACATTGGAAATCAGAGAGATTTTCTACCCCTCAAATTCAGAGAGCCCTGTGCTGTACTATATGTATGAGCACCGATGAAGCGAGAGATAGATAGAGAGAGAAAGAGAGAGAGAGAAAAAAAAATAGAAGTAAAGGAGCGATATAATATTGGCTGGAAAATCTAGTTGTTCATACATTGAATTGCGTTTGCCGAGTTCAAATGTGTCGAACTCGTCGGTTGTGTCTAGTTTAGTAAAATTTTCGTTAAAATTCCTGACAAGCAAAAGGAAAAAAATTAAAAATAAATCGAAAAACTTGCCATTGTTCAGTGGAAATTGTTGTTATTAATTTGTTGGTTTCGATGCACAAATAAAAACGGAAAGATACCCTCTGAAATAAGAGAGACTGAGAGAGAAAGAGAGAATATCACAACCACCAATTGTACCAATACCCATGCAGATGCCAAATTTATTGTGAGTGTGTGCGCTTGCATTTGTAAACGGTTATTTTTTTTTTTTTGGCATGCTGCTGGAAATCGAAGGATATACATCTCTTGTTCCGTGTTATCGTGCAACAGTCAGCATCCAGACATTGTTATGAAATATTATAAAAGAACGTTCTCGTTTTAATCGTTTGTTCACAAAACTCACAAGAGACAATTTCACAAAATTTGCCCAACATTACTTGGAATCGAATCCGAAAGGAGATTGCATTTTAATTGATTTTTCTTTTTTTCATCTTATTTTCATTTTTGAATTTTCAAATAATTCACTGTTTTAATCAAACAATTTTTGTTTGTATCACACTCCGATCAGACGAAAGAATCAAAAAAAAAAAAAAAAATTTATTTGAAAAATTTAGAAACCAAACAAAATAAAAAAAAAGAACTTTATTCAAATACAGGCATTATAACAGTTATATTACGTTTTCGAACATATAAACGCTATTGCTTCGCGCGTAAAAAAAGAAGGATTTTCGATCGCATTGAACAAGAAAAGAAATAAAATAATATATTATTTTTTTTGACGATTGTTGAATTTAAACATTGATTTTGCTCGTTTCGTTTAATTTTCGTTTGACGATATTTACGTAAATAAATAAAAAAATAAACCCCGACCTCTCTTCCCCGGTTGAATTACAAAAAAGACGTTGTTTTAGTGAAAAATTAAAAAATATTTAAACGAAAATCGTAAAGTCCTAATCAAACCAAAATAAAACGTTGAAAATTGCACATATAAATGGAAAAATTGAATTAAACCGTGTTAATATTTATTTTGTGAAAGAAAAAGTAAAATTTTGCTGCAAAGGATTTGCTCACGTAAACATTTCATCACGGTGAAATAATCGAATTTTAACAACATTAATTTTGTTATTGGTAACATTGGAATTGTGACAGATATTTCAAACAGGGAAAACTGAAACCATATACATATATAAAAAAACGACACTCTAAGGATCAAGGCATGTATATTTTCGCTGAAGATTTCAGATGTGGATTTATTATTTTTATGTCATGGAATATTTGTTTGTTCACAGTTCCCAATTCACAGTATGGAATTGTTTTAAAAAGATTTTCATATTTTGTTCTTTTTGATAAGCTTATTTTCAACAAACATTCAAAATCTCTTACAATATCACTAAAGTTTCTTTTCTCTTTTTTTCATGATTTTAGGTTGAAGTTTTGCAGCAGGAGGAAATTTTTTCAGCGTCTGGTCGCATTTTCAATGTGCAGTTGATATAAAATATAACGAATTTAAAATATCAAAACAAAAATACGCGACAACGATTCTAGAGACGCACACACACATACACACAAAATAAATACAAAAAAAAAGAAGATATAATAAAGCAAAGTGATTTAATTCAGTTGGTCGTTGAACGACGCGCGAACATAAAATACCAAAAAGGGGAAACTAAGATAGAATGAAGTAATTCATTATTCGAAACGACGAGAGAGAGAGACATAAGTTTGGGCCAGAACAATAAATGAATATATATATAACAAAAGGCGAAGGAAATCATAAACAGTTTAACGTTTTATTCAATTACGCTTGATATATTCGAAAGTTAAAATTGTACGGGTACTACAGACCCAGCGGGAATATCTTCAAATTAGAATTGTGCATATTCGGGTTCACGAGTTGACGGTTAAAATAACAAAAATAACAATAAAACAATCATTTTAAAAGAAGTAATAATAATTAATTAGTGAAACGAAATATCTCGGGTCCGATTCTAAACAAACAGAAGAACAGGATTCTTTGGGGTGTTGGATTTTACAATATAATATCTGGTGGAAAGAAGACATACAAAAAGAAAAAAGTGTTGTTTTTGTCAATTTTGTGGCCATTTTAGCTCTCATACTTTACATGATTCGAACAAATCCAACATTAAACAAATCGTGTAAAAATCAAAATGGCAACATCACCAACACCGTCATTTGAATCATTACCAGGTGGAAATTCAATTGGATCATTTGGCGAGCCAGCTGATTATTTATCAGATTCTCCATTAACATTAAGCGGTTCATCGCCGCCCGTTAGCGATTCAGCTATTTGTGACGATTTTAGTAGCGGATTGGTCAGTAGCCTTGATTCACAAACATCACAAAGTTCAAACAGTTCAAACGGTCCACGTTGTACCGGTTGTAAAAGTAAACAATCGGATGCAGTTGCAAAGTGCATTGAATGCGCGAATTATTTGTGTGCAAATTGTGTAACTGCTCATCAATTTATGCATTGTTTTGAAGGTCATAGTGTGTTTCGTATAAACGATTCAAACGGTCAACCGACATTAAGTAAATTGATGAATACATTTGAATCGAATCGTTTATCAGTGAATCTTAAAGATAACACCGATCCAAATTTGGTCAATAAATTAGCAATGAATGGTTTAATAACGGCTCCAGCAGTCACAGCAACCGGTAATGTTTCAACAGTTGTAACATCATCGGTTATTGCGCCACCAATAACAATGCCATCATCAACATCATCATCTTGTATGAATGGAAATGGTATCGATGGAACAATCACCACTACAGTTGCTAATACTGTAGTTGCTGGTGCATTGGCTATATCGAATGGAAATTCGATTATCGGTACCAATAACAACAACAACAACACCAATACCAACAATACAAACAACAACAACAATAACAAAATGGCATCGACTAATGGAACCAACAATGGAACCACCTATCATTGTTTACGTCACAAAAATGAATTGATCAAATTTTATTGCCGTACGTGCAATGTGTCAGTGTGCAAAGATTGCATGATTAATGAACATCCAGCTGGATTACATGAATGCGAACATATCAATAATGATGTTATTGCACCAAAACAAGTTGAAAATTTATTACAAATTGTGAATGAAGTGCGAGGCAAAGCATCTGATATGCGTTCCATTATTAAATCAGCTGAAAATATATCGGGACGCATTCAAAGCCAATATACAAAGGCACAAAGTGAAATAACCGATACTTATCAATTTTATCGTTCAATGTTGGACGAACGCAAGGCTGAATTGTTAAAGGAATTGGAAAATGTTTACAATGCAAAAAATATGTCGCATTCGGTTTCGATAAACAAATCACAGGATCAAGTGGATAAAATATTGCGAGATTGTGATTTGGTTGAACGTTTTGCCAAAAATGGTGGAATCCAAGAGGCAATCACATTAAGACGATTGATGGAAAGCAAATTACAATCGTTTTTATCAAACATTCAAGATTTGCAAACATCATTCGAATTGGATTTCGTATCAAATTATCAGGCAATTCAGGTTGGTGTACGTAATACATTTGGTTATATACGTTCAACACCAGAGCTACCAAGCAAACAACAACCGCCAATAGCTCGGCCAACAAGCAACATATTAATTAATGGAAATAGCCCGTCCAATAGCACCATGAATTTGCATTGTCAACAATCGCAACAAGTTCAAATGCATACCAAACATCAACAACATCAACAGCAACAACAACAACACCAGCAACAACACCAACAACAACAGCAACAACAACAGCAGCAGCAACAGCAGCAACAGCAAGTCTCACAACAAACATCGACCTCTCATTTATTGAACGGTTGCCAACAAAATGGAACAAACAGTCTCATTGATCGAACATATGCAAATGGTTCGGCATCAATAATTGGTGCATCACAATCCCAGCAAATGCTTGGTGGTGGTGGGGCATTCGATTCGAATATCATTTCAAAACGTTTTAATGGGGCAAACAGTTTGGGTCCATTCATTCATTCGTTCGGTGATGCAAATGCCCAAGAAAATCCATATGAAAAATGGAGCAACGGTGGTTCAGAAAATATTATAAATTTAATTGCTGATCAATATTCGATGCCATTGTCAACATGTGGAAATGGTGTACAAAATGATACATTAATGGATTTAACATCAAAATTAATGACCGCACCAATGTTTCCACCTAAATCCCAAATTAAACGCCAGAAAATGATCTATCACTGTAAATTTGGTGAATTTGGTGTAACTGAGGGCCAATTCACTGAACCAAGTGGCGTTGCTGTTAACGCTCAAAATGATATCATTGTTGCTGACACAAATAATCATCGTATTCAAATTTTTGACAAAGAAGGACGTTTTAAATTCCAATTTGGTGAATGTGGAAAACGTGATGGACAATTATTGTATCCAAATCGTGTTGCTGTTGTACGAACATCCGGTGATATTATTGTTACTGAACGTTCACCAACCCATCAGATTCAAATCTATAATCAATATGGTCAATTTGTACGAAAATTTGGTGCAAATATATTGCAACATCCAAGAGGTGTTACGGTTGATAATAAAGGTCGCATTGTTGTTGTTGAATGCAAAGTAATGCGTGTCATTATATTTGATCAAACTGGCAATGTGCTACAGAAATTCGGTTGCAGCAAACATTTGGAATTTCCAAATGGTGTTGTTGTTAATGATAAACAGGAAATTTTCATTAGCGACAATCGTGCCCATTGCGTTAAAGTATTCAGCTATGAAGGTGTTTTCTTACGTCAAATTGGTGGCGAAGGTATTACCAATTATCCAATTGGCGTTGGCATTAATTCAACCGGTGAAATTCTTATCGCTGACAATCATAACAATTTCAATTTGACCATATTCACACAAGATGGCCAATTGGTGTCCGCACTCGAAAGCAAAGTTAAACATGCCCAATGTTTTGATGTTGCACTAATGGATGATGGTAGTGTTGTGTTGGCCAGCAAAGATTATCGTTTGTACATTTATCGATATGTTTTGGTGCCACCAAACTAAATAAATCCATTTTGTTTTCAACTAATTGTGGAAGGGGATAAATGAAGGCGACGGAGAATAGAATTTTAAGTAAATGGTTTTTGTCGTGTGTATGCAGTCGGGGTGTGTGAGTGTGACGACCCGAAGGCTAAACCGAACAAAGAGCATTCTCAATCTACGGTTAAACAACAAAACTACATAATCTTCAAATTAATTCAAACATTCGACTCATAAAGAAAGAAAAACATAAATGTATTCAATCCAACAATAAATTGTACCAGAGAACTTAAAACAAATCAACAATCCAGAACTGATGTAACTACACAATCAAATTTTATCCGCTGATGACAACCAATTTCAACGTTTCTAATACGTGAAAGGTAATTTACATTTTTATCTCTTAAAACTTAGAACATAAAATGAATTTCCAATTGGATTACCATTATTAAAGCTCTCATAGTTAATTTATCAGAATGAATAGATTTGTTGTTAGGAACTGAACCCATAGCTAGATGAAAAATGACTGACCGATTGACTGACAAACAAGCCAAAACCATTTTGTCTTGAAGCACGATATATTCAAGCGAATAAGTTCTGAAAGCAAAATTGAAAACAATTTTAATGGAAATGGTCATTTTTCGTCATCATTTTTATGGTTCATTATGGAGTTACATATAACTGGTAAATGATTGAAAGACAGTGTAATCATTTCAGCTTAAGATTTTATTGATAATTAGCGAGCAAATTAGTTTTAAGCTACCAAAAAATCACAACAACAACAACAACAACATGTTGCAACTAAGAATAATTTCAAATAATAATAAACTGAATATGTGAATTCACTTCGTAGAAATCAAATGCTGTTAAGTCGATGATGGATGAAAGAGAACGATTACAAATATTTTGAAGATGGTTGAGACATACACACAATCACACAAGAGAGAGAGAGACAGAAAGAGAGAGAGAGAGAGACACGATGATGATGATGAAACGATGAGAATTATACTTATTACAAATGCAAGCTCACTCACCCAAGACGACGCAGCTATCGCAGACATATTTTTATGCATTCTTATTTTTCTTCGTGTGTTTTTATCATTATTCTTATTATTATTATTATTATTATTTTTATTTTTATTCTGAAATCGAATGACAACCGACTGTAAATAGACAAATTTAATGTTAAATCATCGAGTTTTTTCCTCTGTTTTTTTTTTCTAGAAAAGAAAATTGAGTTTGATTTGTGCGAAAAGCCACAAAATGTTCGTTGTCACTAAAAAAAAAAAAGAAAAATGCAGACGACTGAAAAACTGGCTCACATAAATAGATTGAGAGAAAATAAAATCATAAAATAATAATAAATAAATCAGTTTTTATTCATGTAATACTAAACTTATCAACACCTAAAAAATCAATAAAAAAAAAAAAATAGAAAGAATAGAATAACAAAAAACTATTAAATTTATTATGCCCTAATTCAATTTTATTTAATTTTTTTCTTATCATAAACTTATAATTATTATTATCATTATTATTACACGGCAGGGCATTCAAAATACCAAAGTCTTTGTCATACTGGTTGCCAGCAAAAGTTACTTGGGTATTTTGATTGCCTTGAAACACCGAAACACAGTTTTATTATTAATAATAATATATTTGTAACGTTAAGAAATTTAAAAAAAAAAAGAAAGAAAAGGAAAAACAAAAATATGGAAAATCAAGAGACACAAAAGAAGAAAAAAGAAGCGAATGGTGTGGACCTAAATGAATCCACTTGGTATAATACATCGTCCTCTAAAACTACTACTTATAATAATAATAATAATGGAGAGGATGGTGGTATCAACGTCCTAATTAATTTTCGTATATCTCTGGAAACCAGTTGTTTTGCTAAGTGATGATGAAAAAAAAAATTAAAAAGCTTCGACAATTTCATTTCCCTAAAGACGAATGCTCGTGTGATGATGATGAAAATGGATTAAAATAAAAGGAAGATTAGGAGAACTACTGCAATTATTTTTAATTATCTATTAAATGAAATGGCATTGCACGTTGCGAGTTGCGCAAATTCCTGCTATTAAACAACAAAAACAAAGCACTTCTTTGACTGAATAACACATAACACATATGATAATGCCTCTTGTTTATTTTAAGGAATTTGACATGTTGTTTAAAAGAGAACAAAACGAAAAATATATGTGTACACACACATTATAAATGAAATGAAGAATGGAACCCGATACACAGACAACAGAGCCAATGAGAAAATGGGGAAAATAAAAACGATAAAAATCAATTAGCCATTGGAACAGTTGGTGTAAAATTAGTGAAAGAGTTCTTATCGTAATTTCAACGATAACTATACATGCATGAAATGTGGAATTTAAATTCTTCTGTTGATGGACGATAGTCGATATCTTGATGGACTAGATATCGTCGAATGTTGAAATTGTTCTCATTTTTATTCACTGTTCTTTTGCACAATTTTATTAATACAAATGGCCAGACTAAGAGACCTAGTTCTTATGCAAAAATAAATCAATTTGAAATTTTTTTTCCTTCGTATTTTTGCTATCCCGTCGAAACTTTTTTCGTAAACTTTCGTTGTTTGATGTTGAATTCAGAAAGTGTGCGTTTGCTACAACACTATTTCTCATGCACCTTTGAGCTTGTTTCAACAGAAACATGAATAATAATAATAAAATGATAGTCTTTAGCACACGAAAGTAATAAGAGATTGAATGAAGAAGAAAAAAAAAAATTGTAGATGAAATTTGAAAGTTTACTGAATTTGTCCTTTATTGCGTTTCTTTTTGTTTCGTTTTGATAATAAAAAAATTCTAATGCAATGGATCCTAAGTTCATGGCCAATTTCGAAAAATGCACACTGCACAGTGCGAACACTGTAATTAATAGGTTCGAGTCGACAATCATTGTCGTATTGCTGTCAAGTGAATGCGAGTCCCAATTCGATTACGGAAATTGGTGAAAATGAAAGAAAATTTGAATTTGAATATGATATAAAACGATAATCTTTGATGAATCTTATAGAAAATAATTGTATATTTTTTTATCGAACGAAAGTAACAGAAAAAACTCAATGAAAAAACCCATTTGAAGAATGGCGAAAAAAAAAGTATAAAAGTTTTGTTTGAATTGATTTGAAATAAAAACAATGACATTTGCAAGTTAGTTTAGCGGTTATAATAACAATTTTGTTTGCGATCGCCCCCACACACACACACACACACACACAAACACACTATTAATTATTATCGTCGAAAATGTGGTGTCAACGTAAATCATTATAATTATTATTGAATTAATTAATTATTATTACTAAATAATTATTATTACTATTAAAAATTATAAATATCAACGTATTACGTTATTACACGGATTTTATCGAAATGAACACTTTTTCATTCAAACACACCACTCCCCATACACATCAATCGAATCTAATCTCGTTTGAGATTCGGATTTGATGACATTGTTTCGATTTTGCGTCGATCATTGATATCGACGTCAAAAGTGTTTAAATACGGTTATGACATTGTGTGAGACAATTTATTTTTCCTTCTCAAATTTCGTTCATATTTTTTTTCATCTTTTTTATTTTTCGAAGCTAAAAAGCTTATTCGTATTTTCTTGCCGAGTAAATTTGGCAGCGAGTTGAAAGTGATTTATTTATGAAAACTTATTTCAATCAGAATGAAAAGTGATAATGAGCAATCCGTTTGTGTGCGGTGCTTTGGTTGCATATCATTTATTCTGCTCTTTAATGCACAGAAAAAGGGGAAAAAGGAACAAAATGAAAAAAAAGAAGAAATAAAAAAACGCAAGTCGTCGTCGGCCTTGATAATAACCTAACCTAAATTCATTCTCTTGCAGAATATTCTATTCAAATTTGTTGCGTTTTGATATATATGATTTTGCTGGCTCATAGTATGAGCCTCATACTCAGTAAAACTCAATTCTACAAAGGCGGCAGTTTTTCCACATATTTAATTTTTTTTCTATTTTTAAAAATCCATTTTTTTCAATATTTGAATGTTTGGATAAGGAAAAAAAGGAAAAATGATTTGTTGAGTTGTTGATATTTGAATCGTTTATTCTGTGGGTTATCGTGTGTGTTTACTGGCCAAGTATTGAAACACCCAATTCTGACACCCCCACATTGAAATTATACTAATTTTAATAAATCGTTTAGCTCTGGTTATTATCGACGCCTGATTGGCTTTGGACGAATGGAACACCGACGCTATCCGTTATGATTCAGATGATGAACAAAGACAAAGCTCGTCATTCAAATGGTAAAATCAGTTCAATTTTATAAACAATAAACGGACTGACCCAACGGTAAAGTGTACACTGTACACAGGCAAAAAAAGGGTTCCAATGACACGAAACGGAGAAATCTAAATGTTCGATTCAACGGTTTCTATTCACTTGCGTTTGTCTCTTTTTATGTGTTACGATTGACAATTTGTCCATCGCTCATTTACCGAGGAAAGAAAAAATTTTCAATGAAATTAATGAAGAAATTTTGCAAAAAAAAAGATTTTTTTTAGAAATTGAAAAAAAGCGCTAAATCAATTAGGAAAACATTAAACAGTTGAAACATTAAAATAAGACATCTCTCTGCTGGACTGATGAATCTGAATACATCAATAAGTTGAATTTGAAAAAAAAAATTGAATTGATTTGATTTGATAGACAAATATTGTTATTTGAATGAACATTTGAAATAAATTTTAAAAATTGGTTTGAAAAAAAAACTGAAAACATGAACCTCCTACTGAATAAATAAAATAATATAATAATTGATATAAATGGATTGTCATGCATTCATTTATATGCAATGCATACACACATACACAGGTGCGATATGCAACATGCAACATGCGAAACGATAATAATAATTCCTCATTTTTGTATTTTTCTCCGAATTCATTTATTTTTTACTTGATTCTTGAATAATAAGATAATTTATCTATGGCAACTCGAACGGTATTTTGTTGATTAATTTTATACGCCCTTCCCTTTCGATACAATCCATTTCATGCTTTTTATTTGTCATCTTCTTTTTTTGTCTGGCACTGTGTCTTCATTAACAATATGTATGACAAATTCATTAATTTAATTGATAAATATTTTGTATTGTGTCTCATTTCGCTTCTTCTTCTTCTTATTCTTCTCCTTTTTTTATGATTTTCCTTTGAAAAGAATTATTATTAATTGAATTGCTTCATTGAGTAGGTCGCAATACATATATGCGATTGCATTAAATTGACATTTGATACTGTGTCTCATCCGTTTTCATGACAAATTTCTTTTTCTATGATGAACGATTTTACTACTATTCTATTACTAATTATTAATTGAATTAAATATTGTAATATTAATTTTATACTTTATGATGCCTGAGCTAAGCAAATTAAGTAGTTTTGAATACGATCAATTTGTTTTTTGCCTTCCGAAAAGCATTCTCTTTCGAATACAGGAAATGGCAATAGAGAAATGTGTAGGGTGTTTTTTTTTGCCGTAAAATGAGATTTTTCTATTGTGTCAATTCATTCATTACTGCCCATTGGTATTCCATTGGATAAACCCTTTCAAATGGAATGAAATATTTAATTTTTAATGCAAAAAACAAAAAAAATGATTAAAAAAGATTCGTTTAATTTAATCCTCTTTCTATTACTACCTATTATTATTATTATTATTATTATTATCATTATTATTATCGTGAAATAAAAAACAATCGAAACAAAAAAAAACACATCAAAAGGCCTTGATTTCGGAAATGCATAACTTAAATTTTTTCAAATCGGATTTGTTGATAATTTTATAATTATTATTTTTTTTTCTTTGTTCGTATGATTATTATATCATTAGTATTAGAAACTAGTTTTGCTATCCTTCGAACTTCTTATTATTTTTATCTTTCCGATATTTTTTTTTTTTGCTATTTTAATTTTGTTTGTTTGTTTATTTTGTTCGTTTGTTTGTGAAAAGATTGCTTTGTATGGTTTATTTAAAGATAAAATATCTGAAAGAAAAAAAGAGTTCGATTTTAAAAATACCACAAAACAAAGATTGAACAAGCCTTTTTCATCATTTGTGTGGCTTTCTATATGCACTAGCAAAATTGTTTGTCAGAACTCAAGAGATTTTGAACAAAAGAATTGAATTTTCCTATTTTGAAAACGTTTTTTTTTTTACTGTATTCTATTTGTTTGTGAACGTGTTAGAGATTTTGTGTTACTTTTGCAATCCGCCGACGGAAATGAATTGAAATGAAACGATTTTTTTTTAAGTAATTGATTTATATTAGCTATCGCTTTCACCGAGAGAAACTCACATACAATGAGAATGATGATACTTGATTTATTTACGACTGAATTTTTACGATTAATTTTTTTTACATTTGTTTGACTTTAAATTTGTTTTGAAGGAGGAAAAGTTTTTATTATTATTTTTTTTTTGTATGTGAAACAATTTCTGTTTTGTTTTTCGTCTTTTCTCATTCAAAGATGTTCAAATTTTTCACGAAAGAAAGCAACAAAAAAAAAACGAAAGAAAACTCATATTGAATCATTATATTGCATTTATGGCTTGATTACAATTGATGTTCCTTTCGATTTTTAATCTCAATTGCGATTTGTAGATCGTATGACTTTAAGGCAACTACTTTTTTTAATGTCATGGAACTGAAATTATTCCTTCCGCAACAAAATGAAGAAAAAAAAGAAAAGAAGAAAAAAAAAGTATAAGAGTGGCATGAAAAGCTCATAAGTATTCATTCGTTTTTTACATGATTATTAATTATTATTAGTTATTATTATTTTAAGCTATTATTATTATTTGATTAGAATTTGTTTTTCAAAACTTAGATATTTAATCATAATAATATTTTACTCTTTTTTTTTGTATCCTTGATTTTTATTTTGCTGATTATTTAGTGAAATAATCACGAATTATGTAAGAATTCCTTAAACAAAAATAAAGTGAACATTTGTTGAATTATTTTGCATTTAATCGATTCGTTTGATGTGTGTACGTTGTACGTGTACGAGTGCTATAGACAATGTGCCATGTGTGTACGTGTGTGAGCGCATTAGTTTAGGTTACGGAAACAAGCTGCGATTCAACCAGGTGATTTATAATTTAGTTAATTGGTTTGTTTTTTTTTTGGAGTTCGAAATTTTGTTCTGTCATGTGTTAATTTTCCATCATAAGCTGGTTTTTTGGGCACAATAAAAGACCTACACAAAAAATTGATTGCGATGCAGTTCCCAAATATTATTGTATATTATTATTATTATCGAATGATGGCGAAACCACAATCTGAATCAAAATATTATTCTGTGACGGTGTATGCACTTCCGATGTGTGCGATGGGCGCTTGCCTTTCTAAATTCTGAACGCTTTTAAATTGATTAGTTATTTGTGATTTGCAATCGTTATCCATGCGTATAAATTCTAATTAAATCCGCTTAAACGATGGAACCAAAACCCGAACTGAAACAACAGCAACAATGATCCAAAAAAGATGGTTTTTATTTGGCAATGGCTACGCACGCAATTCACTGAATTTGCAATTATATTGTGCAATATTGTTTTACTATAAATACGGAAAAATGTAAACTGAAAATGAGGATTTGAGCAAATAATCGACTCTTGAAAATGTGCAAACGATAAAGGTAGCAGGAGAAAAAGCCTTAAAAATGAATAATATTATGGTTTTGTACTGGATACGAAAGTTTAAAATAATTCGATATGTTTATCGACGATGTTTTCACATTTTAATGAATTCGATCGCTATCATATCAGCCCACACGCAGGTAACAGCCATCAGCCAATATTGCATTGATTATTATTATTTATCATTATTATTATTTTTATTATATCATAAACGTTGAACGCCTGGCTTGCTTTTCCAATCGATTCTCACAACGAATGCGTATATACTTATTTGCGTTTTATCAATGGAAATTTCTCCACACCAAACATTGAAAAGGCCCACAAAAACCTACCAAAATCTTTCTGATAATAATCAAATTTCCTTTCGCTGTGCCCTACCATTTTTACTTACCACGGCTCGAGTTGTTGAATTGAATGCCAATGAAGACTATGCTATTCTATTTACCACTGAAAATTATTTAATTACCGACTGTTTTTTTTTCGCTCTCTATTTGCCTCTCACTCCCTCGTTGAAAAGATAACCAATCGAATAATTATAACGACGCGCACCGCGATGAAGTAAATTTACATTCACATTATTCAAAATGTGGAAGGCCTCTTCAGGAGATCTCATGTTTGTATCATTCGATAGTATGTATTTGGTAGCCGTTAGGCGGTAAAGATACTGAATTGCACAAGGCGTACGATTTTATCATTTGAATAAAAAACCAATCTGAATTCCAATAATCCATTTTAATTGTAATTTTTCCCTCTGCATTGTCAAATAAGGCGATTTTATTTGCTTCTTTTGGACGTAATAACATTATATCATCAAATTGTTCCATCTTTTCAATTCGAATACGTGGGCGCAACGATGAGCTTCTTTTTTGCCTTCTGCTACCATGCCACCATTCTTTAACAAGACTCAAAACGTGCATCGATTTTCTCCTTTTTTTTTGTTCAGTTTGAATAAACATCATGAGTACATACATATTCATGAGCATAATGCATAAGCATACTGTATACACAATGACAGTACTCCCAATACTGAGGAACGTCAAAAAAGCTGAAACGAAAAGAAAAGAACAAACTCTTAGTCCATTCACGTTGAGTATGCTCCACTTCAAAAACAACAAAATAATACTAGAATGGGAAATAGAGAAACAAAAAAAAAGTTAAAAATGTTCTATGGAAAGTCGCATTTCTTTTAAACCAAACCCAATAAAGAAAAAAGTTAAAAGAATAACGCATACATTTTACAAATGGCAATCCTCCTCAACTACACCACTCACAACATAATCAATGCAAATTAATTTTCCATATTTTTTTCACTTTTTCCTTCCTTTCTATCTTCCATTTTTCATTTTGATTTTTTTTTTTCGTTTCTTTCCAATATTTTCTCCCTCCGGCTGAAATGACGGTTTTCCACCTCAAAGTTACGCATTTTGTTTTCAATTTAATAATCATTCGTGCAACAGTATCGCTTTTGAATGGTTGCCTATCACTGATGATCATCCATTCGGTTTGGATTATGTTTCATATATTCGTCTGGCAATTTGATCCGAAACCAATTTAAGTCGCATATAAATCACAGACATCTGCAAACGATTTGAAAAAGGAAAATATGAAGCAGAAGAAGCAAAAACAACAACGCAAAATGTGAATAAACATTGAAGAGGGTGGATTTGTACGGGCAAATTATAAACAAAAGCAGGACATAAACGATAATAACAAGAATCATGAATGAAATGGAATCGACAAAAAAATAATAACGAGAATACAAGAATAAAAACAGAGTTTGACAACCAGAACATTCAACATTCAATTAAGAATATTTCATATCCATAATGAGTAGAACGCCGGAAATGGTTTCCATTTGCAATTGCGGGGAGTGAGTGAAAACAATGTTAAAAAAAAGCTTTGCGTAGGCAACAGGCAACGATAGCCCGCAAAATATATTAAAATTGAAATAACAATGCCACAAAAGAATCAATAAAAAATTGAATTCTGAAGAACCATAATAATAATTACGGATCGGATGATGATTATCAACGCGACTTACTTAGTCCCTTTGGCCGGAGTAAATTTTTTTTTTTGTTTCAAATGTATATTTATTCATACCTCGGTGCACACACTTTACGGTAACTTGGTCGAATTGAACAATATGCATCATCTATCGTTCGATAGGTTATCGTCTTTTGGTTGTTGTGACAACTTTTCTCCTTCTCCATCACATTTCACTCAAATGACGAGCTGTTGCATTCATAATACGTGTTCAGCGTTCAATACATTCCAGTATGCTTGACCTACACGACTCGATCAGATGACAAATTGCGAATCAACGAGCCAAAGAAACGACAGAAAAATTGTCTCATTCGAGAGAGAGCGAGGGGGAGAAGAGCAGAGCATTGGTCCAATGGGCTAAAATAAGTCAAAACAAGGTTATTCTTTCTTCAAATTCATTTTAATATGCGCCATGTCTTGAATTCAAAGGATAAACATATTTTAGAATTGTGATTGGGCATTCGGTTGTTGGTATCCGTTTAAGCTGTCATCGTTCAATATGGTGAAAAGAGTATGATTTTCATGCTCTGCTGGCCTATTTCTGATTGATTTTTTATTCATTCTCATGCTGAATACAGAGCTTTAATGCACAGTTTTAAATATCATAATTCAGCGATTTGAAGAAATATTTGCAAAACCAGCGGCGACATGTAACAAATGGTGAAAAACTAATACTTTCCATTCGTTGAACTAAATGGCACCGAATTTTCTGTGGGTTTTTTTCCTATTGTTCTTTCATTGGCTTTATTGCAAACGCTTCTTACTTCTTATTATGGTGAAACAAACTTTGCTAGATAAAACCTAATACACAAGACTCAAGGCTCAAAGAATAACAATGCCAAAGTGAACGCTAATCACTAATCACATAACCAATCTTAGGTCTTCTTTGTCCAAAATTTAACAAACGAGGTCAGATGGAATGCGTAAGAATGCTCGAAATTCAATTCAAACATGTGCGTTGATCTACATCGAGAGAAATTTTTTCTTTTTGGATGTAAAAAAAAACAAAACACATAAATGGCCAACCTAAACCCAAGTATTAAGGGAGCTGAAAGTGATTTGCACAAACAATATAAAGTAATAAAGCTTTAGAATTCAAAAATGCCGATGAAATTCAACACGGAAAATAAGTTCAAAAGAAAACAGTTGGCAACAATGTGATTAGAAATACTTGAAACAAAGTACAAGAACATATAACACGAACCATTGGGGCCTAAAGTCTAAGTGAATGGGCAACCAAACTCGAGCTTCAGACAATTCAGAGAGTGTCATAAGTCCCATTCAATGCGAGAAAAAAAACGTGCAACAATTGGTGTATTAGCCTTCAAGCATCAAGTAAAATTGAATACAATGACGAAGTAATTTTAATCTATTTTTTATTTTATTTTATTCTCTTTTACTTGCTCGTTTGACTTCTTTTCACTTATTGTATTTCGCACGAACTAGTTGAAAAGTGCTACTATTACCGTCAATTAAGGCATCGAATATATTTTTTCATTCAGCGACTGGCACTTTTTTCAATTTTGTTGTTGTTGTTTCTCTATCGATTTGTCGTCCATTTTGCCTCGGCTCATAATTTTAATATATTAATGTCCATTTTGCCGCGAAAAACAAATAGAAAAAAAACGGAAACTGAAGAAACCTTTTTTGCCCTTTTCATTCAATGTAATCCATTGGAAAAGAGTCGAGAATGAAGTGTTTTTGTTGCCTATTCAAAGAACTGCGTAAGCACATTTAATTTCCAAAAATGAGATCGTTAAATGTTTTATATAAGTTATGGTGCTGTTGTTTTTGTTATTGTTTGCTACCGCTGCTGATACCGTATTTTCATTGAAATATAAATGGAATAAATTGTTGAAAATGTCATCAGTCGACAAAACATGAACGAATAGACGAATGAATGGCCATTGCCGAATGAAATTGAAACGATTCAGCCAACGATGGCGATGACGATGACGATGATGAAGACGGCATCAAGTATTATTATTATTATTATATGCAAATAGGTTTTTTCGTTCTTTTTAACACACAGAAAAATGAAAATTGGTCAATAAAATTCAGACGAAAAGCATTGGCTCTTCACACTCGTTCTACACGCGATCGCATTCTCGTTTACGGCTATTGTTAGCTGAGTTATTGGCATTCGAATTGAAATAGTCAATTACAATGTATGCTCCGACAATAGCAAAACCCTTTTTCGATGGAAAGTTTTCATGTCGGTTTTACCTTGACTTGTGTTGCCTTTCACCATTCAGATTGAGATAGCAAGAGAAAGAGATGGAGAAGGCGTGTGAAAGGGAGAAAGCAAAGAGGGAGACACGACAAACGGCAAGGGAGCATCTGTATTATTTTATTCGTTCATCACATTGACGAAAATGATGGCATTCTTTACTAAACTAAACGACCTCCTATTTTCCATTTCGCCCGTTTGCCCATAAAAAACGAAGCTTCATCTAGTACATAAAATTTTATTGAATTTTTTTCTTTCTTTTTCTTTTTCTTCTTCTTCTTCTTCTTCTTCTTATTCCTCCAGTGTTTCCCACCATTTTCGCTTCATTTTCGTTAGTTTTATTTGCCACGTTAGATATGTATTGGATTCACTTGTGCTGCAAAATGCGCCATTTTACATTAAAAATTTGATGCTTTGGGGTAGAATCATTCGTTTGGCATTCAATTTATGCGTGAAACGATGAGCAAAATTTATTCGCATAAAATGTAGAAAGAATGAATCGCAACGAACAGATGAAAATACAATAATTTTTTTTTTATTGACGAAAAAGCAAAAAAAAAATATTCTGCATTCTGAAATCCTTCTGTCAATCGACCTAAAATCGATTCTCAAAGTAAATTCCATTGTTATTTGTGGTGGTTTTTATGTTCTACCCTTTTTGTCACCACACATTCCTTTCACCACAACCAAATAGGAATTTATTTCGATATAAAAATAGCATATTATGCATCAATCATAAATATAAAAAAATGAAAACGAATGGGAAAAGAATATTCTCTGTTTTTCTCTATCTTCTGAATTGAATAAATACAATCAATTACCCTTAAAGCATATTTTTTACGGAGACATTCAACTGATTGATGACGCGTAAGCCAAATGATGCCATTGCCATTATTCCTTCCGTAATATAATATTCATTCGATTTATACATTGTACCGAGTAGTTGAATATTGAAAGTATGAAATATATGCCCGCCATGCATGGACTGATTTGTCACATGGAATGTGGGATGAGATGAGAGACAAAAAATAGAAAGTATATCCTTTAGCTGCTATCTATATCATATGATATGCACAATGTGAAATGTAACACACTTTTTCAATACTTGCTACGGTGTTTGTGTAACTTTGAAAGCGACAGAATAACGAAGTGCATAAACGAACCGCCTCGGAATACTGAACCATAATTCAAATTTATTGCTTGAAATTGTATCTGGAGGTAAAAGTAAATATTATTTATTATTATTATTATTATTATTATTATTATTATTATTATTATTATTGAGATACACAACTTAAGCGTACTTTGCTTAGTCTCTCCATTTCGATCGAGTAATATTTGCGCATCTGTGGTTTTTGATATGCAAGTGCGTTCAATTTTCTATGCAGATCTCGGTGAACTGAGGGAAAAATGCTGGCGGAAGAAAAAATGAGTTAAAAGTTAAAATGTTGAATACATTATTCATGAATTGGAGATTTCATTTGACGCCAATGTTATATAGTTATTTGATGTTGAATCTTGTCATTCTATTAAGTTTCATCATTCGACTGTACAATTGTACAATCCAAATGTGAAAAATGTAAAATCACTTTGAAATGCGAATAAAATTGAAAACTAACTGAGTGAGTCGAATATCGAATGATTTCGAAAAAGAACAGAAAAATTGCCAAGAATTGGAATCAAAGAACAGATATGGAATGAAGGTAGGCGAAATTCGAATGTGAACATTGATTGGTTGTTGGTATATGACGCAAATAATGTCGCACATGCAATCGAAGCATTTTGAAAATGAGAAATGGAAAGCTTAACCATAGTTAAATATATTGCATAGAACATAGAGACAGCTTTAGTGTTTTGCCATCGTTAAACACGTATATATTCAGTCCTCACAGTCAGTACAGTTAAAGTCAGTCAGGCCATTTTTTCCCCCATACATTTTTTTTACATTTTAAAAACCTGGCAAATACAATGATAATAATAAAAGCACACAAAATATATATTCGAATTTAACATTCCAGGTTGATGGCTTCGTTTGCATAAAATATAAATGCTATGCCAAGCCATTCCAAGCGAAACTATGTATCAATGTGTCCTGTGTATGTCCTGTGTATGTCTTCATGTGCTTTGTTTTGTTTGGCTTTGTGAGTTCGGTGTGGTGTGAATGCACATGAAATGAGTGCTGTATCAACCAGTGTTCATTCGCGTATTTTATTCTTTATTTCTCACTATATCGTCGTCCTTCCATAGCCCTTACTAAGTTCAAATTCTATTTTTCGTTATATTCGGGCTGTCTTCGGTTGCTTTGGCTTTTGGTTCGAGATTCTGTGTCTCGCTTGTGCTTGCATATGTGATGAAATTATTATGCACGTTCATAGAAAACGCATGTTTAATGTTTATCCATTTACTGTTCTTGGTGTCGGTCTGTGCGAATGCTTTGGTTTTGAATTTGGTTATTAGGGCTTTTCAAATGCTCAAAGAAATGGAAATGACGTCGACACTTTTTCCAGTAAATTCGTTAGTTTTCTAGAATTGTTTTATTGTCGGAGCGCTTGAAAGTATGTATCAAAGTGCCAACCAGCCGGATGGAAATGAACAAGTGTGAAATGAGAGAAAAGGTGGCGGCACAAAAAGCACATCCTCTGACTAAATCTTAACACCAACAATAAAATAATAAATATGCAAAATAAAGTGGATAAAAGCACTTAAATGTGTACTTTGTACTGTGTGTACCCATGCCAATGTGTGTAATGTATGAGGCCACGATATGCATTGTAAACCATTTGCTACGATCCTATGTTCACATATTCGTATATGACTTTGTGTGTGTTTTTTTACTTTTTCTTGCATTTATTTTCTTGCATTTTTGCGTTATAATGTAGCGATTTCTTTTTTCACTTGAATGCTAAACATTGACATCATTTATTTTGGGGGGAGAAAATCTCGTTATACAAAATGCTACGTTGTTATTTTATATCAGAAGTTCATCGTTTGCATTTGTTGTTTTTTTTTTCTGTGTCGAATGGCTTTCGCCGTTTGACGGAAGGGAGCGAGGTGGCAGCCACTGATAAAATGACTAACAATGTAGTCACTGTACACTGTGCATGGTGTACACCAAAAAGAATACAAAGCATAAAGCATCAGAGAGTGCTGATTCACATTTCTAATATTGTCGCACAATTCACAAATTTTATTTTTGGCGAAGCCCGTACGTCAAAGGGAGTAATATACGCACGTGTGCATAGCAATTATTATCATATTACGTATCCATTGATTGTTTGCCATTTTTGTTTTTCTTCGCTTTCTCCCCTATCATTCCCTTCCTTACGAATGCTGAGCACATGAATCCATTCGATGTTTCGCACTCGAGTTCATTCATATGCATTTGTAGTTGCTCCGAAATATTGTATAACATCGCAATAAAATCGAATTGGTTCAAAATCAAAAACTAACATGAATAAACACAAATTAATTTGGAGAGAAATTTCAAATGAAAAACATAACAAATGATGGCACGCCTTTGCAATTGCACATATAGCAATGCTATTAAATTACACTCTGAAACAATGTTGATGAACATTGATGAACATTAATTCACAATATTCCATCGCGTTCATTTTGTATTTTATAGTTTTCATTTCGATTGTGTGTTTCAATTTAACCATTTTGGCCGTTTGTTTGTTTGTCTGATTCTGGATAATGATTGATGTATATTCATTTTAAATGCTCATCAAATAACGATACAATGATATAATAAGATTCTGATACCCGCCCGCATATATACACAAAAACATAGACGTTAAATCCATTATAATCATGATTCAAATCTAAATGTATGTTGAGCCCTTTGTGTCGATTCAATGGCAGGCGTCGATTGCTGTCGCTGATTCAATTGTATTTTCCGCGACGGAAGAGTAAATGAAATATGACATTGTTTCATTCGGCGAAGGGAATGAAAGCTTTTGTCTTTAATGGATGAGAATAAAGAGCTTGAAGCAGATTATAATTTAGTTGGGTTTTGGACCGCATTTGATGAACGGATGCACAACCACATAGCATTCACACATATTCATAGACCGCATACCGCATATTCAAATTGTGACTGTGTGTGTATGTGTGTGTGTTTGTGAAAATCTGCACTCTTCGCACTTGACACAAGTTCCGAAATTAGTAAAGAGAAACAAAATAGTTCTGACTAAACAAACAGTGATAATAGTGAAAACATGACGTACAATGTCACAGATCTCAAAGACTTAGCCATCTCAACATTATTTCGTCTTATGTTACCTCCATTTTAGAATCATTCTAAAACTTGATCTGCTCACACAAGGATATACGATTGCCCAAGCCAATAATAAATGTACTGAATTCGATAGTATATTCCAACCGCTAAAAGCTGGTGATACGATTTGCTCTAAATGAAAATTTATTAAACAATGCAATGTTTAAATGAGAATATGATTACAATGTTGAATGTTTTCGTATTAATGTTTAACGGGACAGGTGTTCGTTTTAATTAAAACAGCTATTCTGTTTTTGATCGAAAATTAAACTCATTGCTAATTCAAGAAACCAATACTTGTTCCACCATTGAGGATGGCGGCAAAGTAATACACCGATTCGTCAAACGAAATACAATGATTTGTTTGACTTAATTTCATTTGAATTTCATATGGAATTCCATGGGAATCGCATGACGGCATGACCGTTTCCAAGAATCCTTCCGCAAAAAAAATCGAAACGAAATAATTGGGTGGATGCCTACACTCACAGATGTGACCTTTTAGCTGGATCGCTATGCATGTTTCGAAGGCAATCAAAATAAACATAAATGAATGAAGTGACACATTCCATTGAATGCCCTCAATTTTGTATCCATCGTTTGTATCGACAGACTGAGAGGTCTTTATAGTTGTAAAACTACTCTTATACCTCATATCCCATACCATTTAGGGCCATGTTCTATAGAATATATGCTTCATCAATCTGAACTAAAGAATACAACCAGTGCACGTAGCCAGTTCATAGAAGAAATGTGTCAACTTCATGCATAAAGTCCATTACACAATGAAAAAAGGTTCCAAATTCTCGATTTGATGGATTTCGAAAAGGTGCTGATACATTCCACTAACATTGATTGGCAAACGGCAAACCATAATATAAATATAACAACAAAAATGTTCTATTTTTTTACAGTGAAGTGTCGATCAAATTGAATAAATTTCCCCGATATTTTTCATTTACACAACGATGGAATGTTGTCATCTGTTGGTTGTCACTAGCAATAAATAACAATAGTATTTTGATTTTTCGATAAAAATGTTCACTTTTTTTTCATAAAATTTATATTATATTGTTCGAATAGAAATTGATTGAATCGAACGTATGCTCTTTCGATACCAAAATTCCGAACCAAAAGAACCAAATAAATAATTCGGCATTGAAATCCAATGAAAAAAACTTTCACTTCATATTTTTCACATTTTGATGGAATTGATTTCATTTAGCGAATATGATGTCCGTTTCTATTGTGTCCGAGGTGCCACTCATTTTGGAATGATGGGACTCGGGACATGGGACTAAAAAAAATGGAAATGAAATCGTTTTCCTAATTTATATTTATTGCACTGTAAAAATGTGGGAAATAACAGGGCGACAAATGGTAAGCTATAATTTTCTTTCCGTGTTCCATTGCGGGCGATAAGTTGACATTTTAAGCGACTGAAGATGCAATAAATTGCCAAATTATCGTGAAATCGAGGGTAAAGTTTACACTGTACATGTAGTGAATGTAGTGCACGACGTTAAGTGAAGAATAGAGAATTTTCTTGAAATTTAATTGAAATACTACGAAGTTCGTAGTACTCGATCTTGAACGATATATTTTCACGAAAATAACCTTTTGAAAGAGCACCAATGCCAATGGTGGCACTTCCATTACCCGTTTGGATACGAAAAAAAAAAGAAAATGAAGTGGTGCCGATCTCGTTCGACAAATTACATGATGGAAATGGCGGAAAATACCCAACCAAAAACAAACACACTTTCACATATTTCTATTAATTTATACTGAATGACTTCATAGCTACTTACTTATTGCCGTTTCTCGAAATTCCATCACATTTCATACCTGTTGAAGTGGTTCGACTCTGGGGTCCGATTCGATTATCACATTCGGAATGAAATGGGAAAACGATTCAACATTAAAATTAAAAATGTCGAAAGAGAAAAATCCAGAAAAAAAATATGGAAAAAGTACAATTTTCAATTAAAATCGAATCGGAATTAAAAAGAAAAATAAATCGATGAAGTGATCGTTGGATGGTTGAACATTTTCTAAGATTTCATTGAGAATTAATTAATCTTGTGAAGTTAATGGTTTTCCATTGCCAACCATTTTGGTTTGTGTATTTAATATTTGACCGCAATATCAAGAAGGCATTGACATTTCAGCTATATATATACCGACTACAACTACTCAATGCATGTATAAATAATATTGTGAAACGATGATAGCAATCGATGGATTCGGTAAACCACATCAACATCAATGAGAACAACAAATACAATTTGTTTAGTCGTCGCTTTTGGTATTCGGTATTCACAAATTGTAATCGAATGTGCAACGCAATATATGTGCTCAGTGTTCAGTGCTCAAAGCTTGATGTGCGGCGCTCAATGCTCATTGAGTTCAAATTGTTTTCCATTTAATTCAATTAAATTTCTTCATCTTTTTTTAATTTGTAGCTATTCATTCATTGTATTCATTGGCATGGCATTGCCGCCCATTTTCGATTAGATGAATTTAACTACCAATCATGTTTCATTCAGTTTCGTTTTGGAATCTTTTTCCAATTATCTTGTATGCTGATTTTCCATTCAGCAATTCGTTGAAGGATTTTGTATTTTGATAAAATAACAACAACAACACCAGTAGCAACAACGATGACAACATTTCCTCCATTTAATTCATACTCAACAAGCAACAAGTTAATTAAAACGAATTGAATGGCGGCATATTTATATGTAGCTTTTATAAAACATTAAAGTCGAACGAAATGAGATGCCGAGATAGCTAAATACTGTGCAACAAATAGCATTACTATTTATAGGACGAAACATGGATAAAAATCAGATTTTGAATGCATTACACTATACACAACTAAATATCTGAATATTAAATAGGAATTTATTGTACACATTTGAATAACGATGCTCGATTGAATGCTTTTCCATAATTTTCCATGAAAATCTCACTCATTTTCTTTTGTTCATTCATTCTTTGGGAACTCTAGAAACTCTCCCTAGTTTCCATATAATTTTTGATTTGGAAATTCAAATTCAATGATTCTTCTGAGTTTGAAATTGGGATCAACAGAGCCAATGTAGCAACGAATATTCCATTTTAATTCCATCATGGCTTATAATTTATTTGCTTTTCATATTTAAATTAGATTTCGCTTTCGAAATTTCAAGCAAGTAAGTGGAGCTATAGTTTGGTCTTCACATTTTGCATTCAGTTAGCTGAGCTTTTTACTGAACATTTTCGATGTTGATTTCACCATTTTTGTTTATCATGTTGTTATATTTTGTCTATTTCATTCCCGATGATGATGGAAATTTCAGTGGACGATTGTGCCATCAATTTAAATACAGTTTTCTGCTGAATTTATTCGGCTTTTGCTTCGTCATTTGACGAAAATGAATTTAGAAATCTCTTTTCAACATTAAGTAACAAATGGTGACAGTGACGGTGATGGTGATGTTGTCCATTTCGTTTTTCTATTCATCGAAATGTCATTCTAATTTGGACTTCCATTTACCTCTCTGTCTCTGTTCGTTGTTCCATTTGTACAATTTCGATGTGCAATGAACAGTTGAAAAAAGAAAAGCAAATGACAAAAGACATAAAAAACGATGAACAACAACATTTTGGTGCTGAAAAAAAAGCACTGACAAAAGATCTCATTTGAGAAAAATCCATGTAGAATATAATAAATCACATCATCACTTTGTATCGCTTTGTCATGGGATTTTAACGGAAATACGGATATCAAAATGAAATTGAAACGAATTCCATTTCTCCGGATTCACTGATGAAAGCTTCAATCGTACAATTTACGTCAGTCGGTTTTTTTCTCTTCTTTTTTTTTACTTTTGCAAAGAGGAAGATCTTAACAAGGCCGAACGTAATGAAGAAGGACTATAACTGAGACTAAACGAATGAAAAATAAAAAAGAAAACTTTAACGAAAACTTTTCAACTTAAAACAAATGGCACTCTTTTGAATCATATATAACGCACGTAATGAGGGACTGGCAAGCGGAAAAAAATCGAAAGACCGAACAAGAATCACGAATAATAACAATAAATTAAAAAGGATTCAATTTGGAGTTTTTCGGGTACTTTTCAACGATTATGAATATAGAATTAAATTCGCATTATTCATTTGGATATTTGAATGAGCGCAAAATTCGTTTCAACTTCCACACGTTGAGTATATGTGTGTGTGTGTACGTGTGACGTTCGGATCATGAAAGATTCAACAAGAAATAAGAATACAGAAAAACAAAAGATTTCTCACATTAAAACTTTCGAGTGTTTAAATCAAAATTGTCTGTCAAAATATTCATCTATTCGCTTCATTTGTTGCGGAATGCCAAATACGGAATACAAAATGCGAGAATAGGCAAAAGGATGAATTATATTACGGAATAAAAGTCAAAATGAAAGCATACAATTAGCAGTCCATTTGATGAAAAGCATATGCTATTACCATTTCGAATTGGCTCGGTCTTTTTTGTCGGCACGTCCAATCTCTGACTTTTTAAAGCGGAAAATTTTTCCAAAAAAGTTTTTCTTTTCATGATAATTAGGATTACATGTATCTGCTTTCCTACAGTTTTCCATCAAAATTTTCTTCCACTTTTCACGTTGCCACCGCTTCCCGGCCTCTTTTTGATCCTTTCGTTCAATGAAATCCATTTTCTGTGCATAGCGTATAATTTGCAACACCAGGGATTCAATTTCTTTCACGTTTTACTTTTTTTCGGCTTCACGCTTCGCGTTTCGCATGGTGACTTAAATTGGTGTATGTGGCCGTGCATCCAGAAATTATTATTAGTCACTGAAGCAAAACGAAAAATTCGAATTCGCTGGATTTATAGGACTTTTTTTCTTATTACGACCGTATGGCATTTGTATTGTGTATGAAAAGTTTTTCCGGGAATTTTGTGCAAGCGGTTTCATCTTTTCCCTTCAAGCATATCATTTTTACCGCGATTCAAACAGTCAATGTCATAAAGTTTGCAATAATAAAATGTAGTAACGAATTCAGCGAAATGAATCCAGTAAAAATGTGAATAAAATAGTTTTACGATTTGTCCGTTGAGCAAATGGTACGGTTGCTTGATTGAAAATAAATGCAAATAAATTTATTCCCAAAGCAAATTGAGTGTTTTGAGTACTGAGTCACCAAATGTGTATTTCCATTCCCCCATGGAAAATTCAATTTTCAACTTTCATTTGATTCATTCATCACATTTTTACGAAATAATCAAATGAAAATTGGCAAAGAAATGTGTGCTCTGTCTATTCAAAAACACCAGAGAGACAAAATATGCAACAAATTCAACAGCTCAAGGTATAGTAAGTAACAGCAGTCGAATGAATTGAATTCAACATTGTGTCACAATTTGTTTTCAGTATTTTTTTTTTTATCGTACAATTTTTGAACAAACAATCCAATAAAGTGACACAATGTCTGCAAACTGAATCACATTAATAATAAAATAACTGAACAGAAAAAACGGTTATGCGATAAATGTTGTTGTTGTTGTTGTTGATGCTGCTGATATCATTGGGTACATTATGAATGCGATCAATTTACCCGACATCATCATAATTTCAATTCAAAAATAGTTTCAATTTAATTGCAATAATAATAATGATATTACCATTTGAGCAAAGAAAGAGCAGGAGATGCCAAAAAACAGACAAACAAATTGTTTTACGCTCTCAAGAAACTATAAATGTCACGTTAACCATTTGGTTGGAATGATGATATAAAATTTGCAAATGATAACAATTTATATAAAAAATATTGTTGCACAAAGTGTGCTGTGTGTACGATTCGACACAAAGGATACCCATCCGATGGTACACTGTGTTCACAGTGCATTTCCATTGGACAACCACCTGTGCAATGTTAAAATGATTAGCTGATTTGATTCATGTGCAATATGCACGTTTTCTTTGCCAACAATCTTTACCACAAATATACACAATGAAATTTCTGAAATAAATGACAATGGAACACAATAAAGAACGTTCCATATTATTTATTATGTGAAACGTGGAAGTATGCAAATTTAGTCAATTTTGTGGACGAATCGTTTTCATTTTGAATGGCACAAAAAACACCAACTCTAAAGCAGCTCAATGCCAAAAAAACAATGGCCTGATTGCTTGTAAATTTATATTGAGATGCCTGTGAACAAAATAAATTGAACGACAATGACAAAATAATAAAAATAATTGCATAGAATACGTTTGCTTCATATAGCAAGTATCAAGTACAGGAAAACTCAAAGTATCCAGTATCAAACCAACAATGTAGACGTAGATAACGATATTTGAGAACAGAATCATAGGTAAGAGGATGCGCTACACTGATTTGACCCGTTTGTGTGTGTGTTTTGATGGGTGTGCTGTTTAATGGAAATTGGAGCATCAAAATGAAAATATAATATTATAGTTGAGCATCTTAGCCAACCAAATGCTTTGCATTTGCTGTGCAATTCATTTGTTGCTTTTGTGTTTGGAAAGCACAATAACAATTGGTAGAAAAGGTATGATGGCGAATGAAATGACATCAGAAAAGACTAATTAATTGCATTCAGCCCCAAGATTGAAGTAATTCATAAGAATTTCAAATGTGAATATTTTGCCTAGACATTTTGCGACGAACCAACAGGCAGAAAAAGAGTAACTCACGTTGAACGAGCGGATTTTTTTTTCTTATTTTTCTCTTTCGTCTATTTGGTTTGTGTATATTGTTACCATTATTCTGCGCCCATCATTTGGGTTTCATGTAACGATTGTTACCATCTGCTGCATATTCCACAAAAAAAATACATTTCATTTTGGTTTGCAAACCAAATGCAATGAAGGAAATGAGAATGATAAGATGGTTTTCTCTTTTCGTAAGAACCTGCGATACGGAAACCAAATGACGATGGCAATTCATTTTTCCATATTGCAATGCTCAAATACCTCCACATCCAATATCCAACACACACACACAGGCATACACATGATGAGAGCCGACTCACTGTTTTCATTTGCCATTCGCAGCATCTGAATTGCATTTCGTTCAATTCCATTATCTTCTTATTTGGGCAAACACAAAACAGAAATTCATTTTGAATGCAACCATGGCTGAACGGTGGTAGATGCCTCACGGTTGGATGGTCGCTTTGGTATTTGCAAATAGAATAAAACTAATGATATAAATTGTTAAATTACCATAAAATCACGGCTGAAATGAGAAAATGATGAAAAAAGAATCTACCATTATTTCTAGGGTAATTCCGCACGGACACACTGACAAACAGTACATATAAAGATGGAAAACGCAAGAAAGATGAAGAAAAAAACACGCCCAACCACAACCAAATTTCGATTCAGACACAAACATTAAGTGGAATATGAAAAAGAAAATTGCAACAGCAAAAGATTGAAACAACATCGATGCCAACTGCATCCGCTGGCAAGTGGCAATATGTACTATATATTTACTTTTTAAACGAACGGTGTTCATGCCAACCCCCCTCCCACACACACACACACCCACACAAGTACACAGTTGAATCCACAATGACAATGAACCAAAACTGAACGATAAATATGAAATGAAAGAAAGGAATTGCTTTTCGTCGCTAAACATAAACAAAAGGCGGTAATTGTCAAGTTTTCCTAGAATAAAGAGAGAAAGAGAAAGTTGAAAATTTAATTTTAAAGGTAAACAGTCATAATAATAATTTATATTTGTTTAAGAAAATTTCATATTTAACTCTCTCCATATTGTTGTTCTCTTGAATCGGCAATGGAAACAGAGGCGACAGCGATCAAGCGATACCAGATTCCTAGTGCACATTATGCATGGTTACTGGAACCAGAAGAAAACAATATTCTGCAATACTTTCTTTCATTCCATGTTTTGCCAGCAACAAAGCGAAAAAGAAGCTATAGAAAATGGCATGGTGTGCTGGTGGTGCGTCATCATAAATTATTTTTCCACAGCTCGTGCCTCAGAATCAACGGTATATTTTTCGGTATATTCCATTCATTCCTGTTCAAAATGAGATGCTAAATTGAATACAACACTCGCTGTTCACTTTTCACTCGCAATTTCATTCCAGAAGTGGCTATTTTTTCACTTCATTTTGCCATTTTCTTCGCAAGCATTGCAATCGAATCTATCGAAAATGTCAGATCAAAAGAACGGGAATTTGAAATAACATCAAAAGAGCTTGTGAATGAATAGTAAACAAAACAATAATCATAATGAAAAAAAAAACGATAAAAAGCAAATTTACGTGAATGCTATACTTTGTGAGATGCTGGTGAGAGGGTAGCTCAATGCTTATAAGTCTGTCATCCAGCTTTTTTTCGTCTGTTTGCTGGTTGTTTTCTTATTTATTGTTTATAATATCGTTATTCATCACAGAATGTCTTCTGATATTAGATTTTAATCAGTGTCTTTGGTTTTCGTATTGAAGAAATTTTTTCTTCATATTTTCGCTTTTTGTATTGCAACTTCAGGCAACTGTCTAGAATTTAAGACCTTTTTTTCATTCCATAAAATGGCAACAGTCATCGTAATTCACATCCGTCACTGTATTTCCAAAAACATGTGTGCACGCTCATACAATATCGTTATCGAATTGAATTTATTTTGTAATATACGAAATGTAATCATTTTCAACTTAAATACGCTCACTTACCCTTACCACCTACCACCTACCACCATTTATGCACTAAAACCCAAATACATATTGAAAAAAAAAGTGACAATCATTGGCAAAACCATTTTTTTCACTCGGAAGGAATTTCACTTTGTCCATGATCCAATCGAAGGCGTAGAAGTTGCGGACCGAAGAATTCGAATTGACACATTCAATGATTAAACTAATGTACACACATAATATATTAAAACATCAGTCTGGCATCACTCAGCTGAAGAATGAATTCCTATATCTAGCGCATCATTTGAACCGTAAGCCCTAAGTCCTACACCGAGACATCAAGAGGCAAATGATTGTGGTTTTTCAGATCAAAATTGTTTCTTCATCATTGAAAATAGAAAAGCCATTTACGAAAATTGGCGTTTCGATATTTACTTAAAATGTGGTGGGCTTCGTCGACCACAATATAATGTGCATTCTATTGTATAATATTTGGTTTTTCATTAAATGTAACACATGGCAACTATAGCCTAACCAATTTTGTGAAAATCCTTGTAACAAGTGTGTTTCATTGTACCTTCACTCTTCACATTTTATCAAGTCTAGAGGAATTGAAAGTGGAATTTTCCATTTTTGAATAATAATAATCAAATCATATTTGTTCATCATCTGAATAAGTTTCGTTTGTTAAATCAACCGGTACCAACATCGAAGACCAAACACCGAACATTTTCGAAAAATAAAAGTAAATTTTCCCAATTTTGTTTGATTGAATCGTGAATGATGAAGGCCAATGAATGATAATTCGTTTCCCCTTCCGAAATCATTGTTGCGAACAAATTTGATTTTCATTTTCATATCATCATGGTGTGTCCTGTCATTGCCATCCTTATTTGTCTGCTTATTTGCTCGTTTCATACAAAATATTGACATCACGAGCAATAAGCAATAAGCAATAAGCAACAGCAACGACCATTAGAGAAACATTGTACACAATTTTCGATTTCCTTTCGCATAACAATTTCATATTGAAAATTGAGATTGAGATTTACATTAGTATGTTATGTGTTATCCTAATAAGGAAACTTCATTTCAAAATGGTGTTTTTGTTGAATGTTTCATGTCTCGCACTCTCCCCGTTTCTGTCCTATATGTTGTTAGTACACAATTTTCTACCGATGAAAAGCTGTGGTCGAACCAACTGTTTTTGAATACTTTCCTACCAAATATTCGTCTCTTTGTATGTATGCGATAAATGTGTTCAAAATCCATGAATATAATAATAATGATGAAGTGGCTATGCGCACACAAAGAGATAGAGACAACTTTACTAATTTTCAATTGAATGCGGTTAATTAAACGTAAACACTTGGATTTCGAATCCATAAAATACGTTTTATGAAAAGTTTTTCCGAATAATCATGCTGTTGTTGTTGCTGCTGCTGTTTTTGGTTCGGTTATTATTGGCTCAATTTTATTATTTTGCCTGAAGCGTTACTGCGAATGGTACAGAATTGTTGAATATGATTTTTGATTTTTCTTCTCTAAAAATAAATCATCGTCAGTCGGTGGTCGATATCCATTAAATCATCATTGTAATAGATTTTTGATGATGCGTACAATGTTTCCAATCGATTGAATATTAAAAACGTCGAACGTAAGCATATTCGTACTGGAAAAACTTTAAAACTGAGCACTGACCATGAATGCATATATGCATTCATCAGCATCAACATCAGCATCGACATCATTGCCATTGTTATTGCCCTTCATAACATTTCATTTATATTAATATTATCCGGGTGAAAAAGTCTCAATTCAACTTTTGCAATAAATATATAAATCCATAAGCTTTTTGTCTGTGGCATGTACAGTGTACAGTGTACAGCAATCGTTCAATCAAAAACCGAATGCATTGCAGCCATTTGAAGTCTTAAGCCAAAGAATTATATTGAGTTTTGTATTCGTCTATCGTCTATACAACATGCCAAAGTCCCAGAGATAATGGCATGTTAAAAGTATTTAAGAAGATTTTAAATCTCCTTCAATGCAGATTATAATATCAAAATAGAAAATATATTCATATTCAAGCGCTCGACGCAGTCAATTTAATCTGTACACAATATTTTTGTTGGAAGAATCACTTTCGAGTTTATTAATGATAAAACTCGCGACGTATACAAAAATAGCTAGTTGTCAGCGCACTTATAGATATCAAAAGAATATTGAGAATGTCGATGTAAATCCGAATTGATATCTGATTGTCAAATACTTTTTCCTTCATAAATCCATCCACAAATGAATGTTTCGCTTTTTTTTCCATCTAAAACACCAATTTCATAGCTTATTGATAGCACTCAAAGAAAGCCTTGAATATATACCTATTTTTTGAGACCGAAAAAGTTTATATACAAAAGTAACAACTTTTAATAGTCTCAACTTGCGACGTCAAAAATCATAAAATCAAAACTAAATATAGGCATTGGTTGAGCTCGGATTTCTTGAGCTCGGGCCTAATCACTTGGCTACATATTCAACGGAAAGCAGAAAAACCAGAAAATCATTTTTACTGTCAACCTGCCTAATGTTCTGGAAAAATCGACGATTAATATGTTTTTGATTGAACTTCTTATTTTGTTTTTCTTCTTCTTCTTCTTCTTATTCTTTTTCTTGTTTTTAACAATTTTTTTCGTTCGATAAGTCGTCAACATTTTTATCGCTTTTTTGTCATTGAATAAAAGTTCTTCTTTCACACAAAACGATAATGCTAAATGCTAAGAACGGCAATGTAAAACGAATCAATCAAAACAATTTCCTTTCGATGGTTCAATTAGGGAAATTCTTTTGTGATAAATGTGAAAGCCGATGAATTTTTTTTCAATATGCGTCTCAAAATATTGCAAATATTTCTCAAAAAATCTACCACAGAAGCCAACAAATAAAGAGCAAGAGATGAAAGGGATTAGAGCATCAATTCCTTAATTTCTTTTAATCGAAAATAAAAATCAAGAAAAAAAATGTTAACTGAATGCACAAGATTGTCCCCCTTTAAAAAATAAAATAAAATAAAACTTGAAGAAAAGAACGAAATGAAAAATGTTAAAGGAAACTTATTTCGTTTTCATTTCCAACGTTCACCAGACCACTCCATCTTAATGAACCATAATAAAATATCTGAATTGAGCACATTTTTGATGGAAGAAGGAAAAAGAGTCGAATATTTTTATGACTTAAGTGGTATTGAAATCAATCACAATCGAAATCCATCACTGCAACATACACACACACAAACAACGAATGATTTTCAAATATTGAATGGGATGAAAGAGAGATGGAAGGCTTATTGCTTGTGGCTGATGTTTGAATCTTGAATCCGGAATCCACATGTAGACACATTGCGATCTGAAAAAGAGAGGCCAGCCTATGTTCAACGAAGAATTTACAACTTTCATGCATCACATTATTTTAACTCAAACCACAACAAAGAGCAATGCCGGTTTCTGCCTTTTTTCAAAACCGCATAGAAACTAGCGCCATCTATTCAATGCTATTCTTATGGAGTTGTCAAAAAAAGGCGAAATTTCATATAAGCCTCCGGCATTGCTCTTTTCTCAGAAAATCAATGAGAAGCCATCAATTGATGCTTCAAAATTTTAAATGGGGTTCCAAGTTGGATTGTTGTTTTAGGCTTAATTAGTTGTGGTGAATCGTAATCGAAATGTAATAATAAGGAAAATTGATTTCGAGTTTCAAATTTACGAATAATAGATAATAATAATAATAATAACTATAATAATAATCAATTTATATTAACGTAAATGATATCGTTCACCAAATTGAAATGCGTTCTATGTTTTAAGTTTTAAGATTGTCTTGGTTGATATGTAAAATGTTATCGATTACATATTCAAAACTAATTGCAAAATTCTTAATCAAACAAAGCACGAATCCATTGTACCAAATCATTTAAACTAACAATGCAAACATCTTTCTCTCTCTCTCTCTTTCTTCCTGTAGTTTCCGTTTTTCGACCGTTTCATCGAAACCCAACAACCGAAAATTGGCAATTGAATGAAGACCAATTTCTCCCATTCGTATGTAATTCATTCGAATCGAGAATACGAAAGTGTCGGCAAATGGCAAATAGTTTTGCACGAAACCAATTAACACACGTTCAACGTACAACGTACACGAATGGAAAACAATGGCCTTGTCGAATTCATGTTGGACAATGTTGGTTTGTACTTTGTGTATTTGTATTATATTCCAATTGAATGGGAAATGTGTGAAAATGGCGTGGAAAATCGTTAACGGAACACATTAGTTCCGGAGCTCAACAAGTGGTTCGAATCGAACAGAAATTCCAGAAAACAATTTCCAATTGGTGAAATTACTTATTTTTTTCACTTCACTCTTTTATGATATAGTTAAGAAAGAAATCAAAGGAGGAGCAAGAATATACAATGGATTTGAGATTTAAGTGAACTTTGTATGTGTGTGATACTTGAGACAAGAAGTCGTATGCTAGAAACGATAAAAAAAAACCCTCTTTTATTTCGATAGAAGATTGAAGGAGACAAGAAAGAGAAAGAGAAAAAAAATTAATTTACAATCAGGTCCTCGCAATGTGAAATTAAGATAATGTGCTCCTTTGATCATTCCCTTTCTTCGACACACAAAATAATTTCATATCATAAACCCAAACAAAAACGGAAGAAGATGAAAAGTTGAAGAAGATAAAAAATTGAAGGATATACTCATTTTTGAAAGAAGTGAAGGGTGTTGATAAGATTTCTTTTGTTTAAATTGTTGGCGCTTTGTTCAATCTAAGAAAGTTGATCGATTTAATTTTATTTAATTAAGAATTTCTTTCTGTTAAAACCCGAAATCCGAAATCTATCGCAAGCTACGGACAGAAAAATTGAACGGATTTGAATCAATTTGAAGGAGAAAACGAAGTTCATTTTTCTAAACATAAAATATATATTTATAAATAGCTTTAGAGTCTTTAATTGATTGAATTCAGGATTATTAATCTTTCTGTTTCGCATGGTGGATTTTCAGCCGTTCTAAGGAAGACACCAAATTGCTTGTAAATACCGATATTGACATCAACAACAACAACAACACAAGAAAAAAACACGTTTAAGTTTTTTGTTAGCCAAATTTATTTCTCATGCATAATGATGTATTGTTAGAAATGGCAAAAAAAGAGTAAATAATACTTGGCTATAGATTAGTGAAGGCGATAGCGGTTGAATTTTCCAAATGATTAATGGATTTTATTTTTTCTCTTCTCGCGCGTACCAGCGAGTTCAAGTTGGCGCGATATCGAACATTCGGAAATTGTTTTGAATGAAAATTTTTATGCATGGCAAATAAAACGCGTGAGTATGTATGTGTGAGTGTGTTATATGTTATATCATCATGGTTAGCGCGTTCCTTTTTTCATTTCTTTTCTTCGTTCTGGTATGATCATTTGTCACATTGACGTGCGTTTATTTTAATCTAACGAGTGGTTGAATCGAAACCTGAATTGGGCAATTTGAATTGTTTTCCCAATTCACCGTTTATTCTTTCTTTCTTTCCACACATTGTGTACTGTATGCTTGTTTGTTTTCACAATAATGAAATAATACCTAATAAATAATACTTTTAAAATACATAGTAACATATTTTAAGGCCCAACGGTCCAAAATGGTAATAATTTTCCACATAATGATTATGACAACGCTATTTTTCTCACCCCTTTTTCACTGGATTTTACGGCATTGAATTAGTCAGCGGATTTTTTGTTTTTTTGTGAACACATTTTTTTATTTATATTTTTGTTGATACATTGAAAAAGTTGTCAGCTACACACCATATTAATATTGTAAGAGACTTAATGGGTTGAAAATTGAAAGCTTCGAATGGCTAGAATTGAAGTTACAATAAAAACTAAACATAGAAACATGCAAATGTTTTTTTTTTTGATCGTATAAATAATCAAGAAAAAAGCTTATGTTGGTGGAAAAGTACGGTTCCAGCCATAATAATATCTCACAGAGCAGGAAGTGTGTGTGTGAGATAGAGAGAGCAGATGTAAATGATATGTGGTTAATTATTATTATAAGTAACAAATATCGTAAATGTTTCTCATTAATTATTTAGTGGAAAAAAGTTCTTTTTAGCCATCCTCTACGCATTTAATTTGATTTTGTGATGTTTTAGGAATTTTAGATATTTAATTCAAATTAATAATTAATAAATTAATTAATTATTATTTTTATCGCTCGTTTGTATCGAAATAACTAAAATATTAGATTGAAATAATGAATTCATTAGATATGTCGGGCTGAGAGTAAAAAGAGTTTAACTTTTCTCACCTCCTGCTCTCGCCTACAGAAATGTCCATAAGTGGAAGCAGGAGGTGAGAGGAGTTAGACTCTTTTTACTCTCAGCCACACATATGTGGTAAGTGTGGTGAACACCGCACATCGTGTTTTCAGCCGATCCACAGGAAGTTGGTTAGTAAAGACGGAATTCGGAAGTGATAGTCTGATGTGGTAACCATGGATGATTGCACCATGATTAATTATTTTTCCGGGCACTACAATGCAAACCTAAATGATATATCGTAAAAAGAAAGCGGGCGACTCCTAAAAAAGCAAGTAAATGAAACGGAAGAATCCCAAATGTAAGAAAAAAGGAGCGAATGAGAGTGAGAGATTTTGCGAATTCATTCACAGATCGCTGTTCACAGAATGCTGTTTCAAACTTCAAACATCATAAAATACCAGACTTTATTATTGAGTTCGGTGTTTCATTGAATTAATGGAAGAAATATTTTGAAGACCTATACTAATAACGTTTGCTGCGTCTAAAATAGTACCTAATTTCATTGAAATCCGGTGGGTTTCTCCGAGGAATTTCCAGGATTCTGTTAGGCCTGACTGAAAGTATAAGAATTTCTCATGATACTCTGAAATTTGGAAGCCACCAGTAAAAATTAGTTTTCGGTCTCAGTGCAGTCGCTCAAGTATATACAATCATCGTTAATGGGATTTATTTTATACTGCTACCGGGGCTCTTTCCATTACTCATGTATACCATCATTGCAATGTTGTGTGACTATTTATGTTCAATGTGGGCCAAAAATTTCGACAGAATATTAAAAAGAAACAATAAAATAATAATAACAATAAATAATCATGAACATCGTGAATAATAAGTTTGGTTTTGGGACTATAAATATGAATATTGGAATCGATTCAATCAGAAATGAGCCAAATATTGGAATAAACATAAATTGATAATGAATTAATAATAAGTATTGAATAAAATAATAATGATAATTATCATCAATAATAATTCAATCAATTAAACTATATCGGCTTTTTTGTTTTAGTATAAAATTCAAATTTGTCGTGATAATTGATTTGAATAATTGTGATGTGTGATCGAATTGTGATGATCATGAATATTATAACCAGCAGCCACATTATTATTTCCTTTTTTTTTTTTTTTTTCAAATTAGTGAATGAGTGAATGGCAATTTCAAAGTTTTTTCATCACTTTCATTACATAATTTATGCATAATGCATAACTGAATATGATATCGAATGATGAATTCAAAGTGACCCATTCCCGTCACCAAAACGAATTAATTCATTTCCGGTAAATTAGACATTTGTATGGTTTGAAAAAAAAAAAATACAAAAAATATCATTTATGGTTCACCGGTCCACCATAAATATGGTCAAGTTCCAGCTCTCAAACATCGGTTGTTGGGCATTTATCGCTAGTGAAGCGACTGCATGGTTGAATCATGTGAAACACGAACATACTATGAATAATTAATGATAAATAAAATTCTGTGACAGTTTTATCATGAGCTATAAGAAAGTATGGAAATGAAAAAAAAAACACACTTTTCAGCACACAACACAAATTGTTTATTATAATAATTCATAAATGATTTATAAAATAACAAAATCAAACGATAAAATGTGAAAGCTTGAAAAATTAATATGAGGTTTGTTACTGAATCATATTTTCCATTTTCACCTTTTCTTATTTTGAATTATGATGTAAATTCTGATCACAATTTATCCGTCAACATTATCCATGAAACATTATTCACAGCATATTTTTCATATTTTTCAATAAATTTTACGTGACTTTATAATGTGGAATAAATAGCGAGAATGAACAGCTAGCGAATAAATAAGTGTGATGGAACATTATGTTAGTTTATCAATTGAAAATAGTATCGAAATTAAGCTTCTATTCATATTGTTCATTGTTCATTTTCGAAAAAATTTAAAGAGGATTCTCATGGTTCCGTGTTTCGTGTTCCACGTGGAATAATAATTAATAAATATTTAATCAAATTGAATAATTGCAACATTTGCATATGGTGCATTCGCTTTTGATAAAGATGTTTGTTTGCCATCACCATTCAATAAAGACATGGAATTGGAAAAGAAAAACGGCCATTTGTTATAATATTATTGAAATTTTGTCAAAAAAAGAGGGCCTTACGAACAGCAGCAAAAGATAAAGTATGGCAGTATTTGAGAAGATTGGACCATTTATGATGAACAAAACGACACATATCTCATTCATAATTTTGACAAATTAAGACGAAAGACGAAAGTAATGTTCTGTTCAGTCAATGGTCCAGATATCGGTTTCGAAGTACGAATGTTCGTTTCAAATATATACTACTGCATATAACTGCATATAATTATTATTATATATTATATCGGTTATCGGTTGGTTTCTCAGTCAGTCTTTTGTTTGTTTGTTGGTCCATTTCAAGTTTATTATTTCCAGATATTGAACCGCCCCTCAAATGAACAGAAAGAATAATCAATAGCAAAATGAGGCAAAAAAAAATTAAAAAATAAAATGAAGAAATTGTGAAAATCTACGTGCACGAAGCATTCATAAATGAATAATGACTAATGAATAGGGTATAAAAATTAAATAAATAATGATAATAATGATAGGTATTATATTATGTTTTTGTTATGAGGCCAATGCATGCAAATGTAATGGGTAAACAAAATGGACAGGAGAGAATTGGAGGCAGGCCGATGAAATATTATTGCAAAACAACCCTTTAAATTTGATGGAACGAGAGGGATCAGAAGAAAAATGTTTTGAACAGAATTTTATTGTTGGCAAATTGAAATGGAATTTAATATAGTGTTTTGAGCAACATTTATTATATTGCCAAACTTTTGTGAAATGAATGATTTAATTCTAAAGTGCAACAATTACAAAGAAAACACTTAAATTCCAAATAAATTGCCTGAGCCGAACAAACAGAACTTGACGGCGGGCGAAAAGCGGAAGACGCAAGATGAAAAGGAATAAAATTAAAATACTTACAAAACAGGAACAGTCGATTTGAATCAATTCATTGAAACTAAACTAAAATAGAACGGAATGGGGAACGAGATAGGAAAATGTTTGCAAAATTCAAAGAGCAATTCTGTAACCAAGAAAAACGGATAGATGGTGGTGAAATATTTGTGTGGATTGAAGATGAGAGCAATAGAAAGGAAAACAAATAATGATATTATTATACATATTGTATTATGAAAGTTGATATCATTCACATTCCATTTTCACTTTATTCTGAAAGATCTTCTGAATTCTGAATGCCAAATATTGGATCCAAAGCATTCCATTCGTCTATATTGACTATTGACAAACAAGTTCTGTGTGTTGTGTAGGTTTGTATGTGAAATTTGCAAATACGAAAGGTTTTGATCTTCTCATTCTGCAAAACCACAATAAAATAATACCTTTTGCCAAAGGAATTTTCCATAATGGCTAAGAAATACTTGTAGTTCGGGCTTCGGTTGTGTACTGATAACTTAGATGCTTCAACAACCGACAATTGTGTTGAATCTGGTTGCTATCCATGAAAATATCGAATGAGATAGGCTTGGAGCAGGGCCATGAACCAAAAAGGAAAACTCCGGAAGATAGAGAAAGAAAGACAATCTTTATTGAAAGTAAATTCAAAAGTTTCAGCATAATTTGATTCGAAATGACAGGCCATTGTTTTGTCACAGCTTTACCCTGTTGTACAGAAAATTGACCGAACCACACTCTTTCTTTATACGGAACAAACAGTCTCTTACTAATAATAATATGAAACTTTTATCGCATTGTTTTTGGTGTTCTATTCTATTCAATTTATTGGCCTGTACATATGGATTTCGGATCTAACATCGCACGCCAGCATTTCGATTCGAATTTCATTTACTTGTCTTCATATCTTCCATCATCAATGACCGAATTTTTTTTCTAAAGCATTACATTTAATTCTCTGTGAAATTTTTTGAGCTGCACATTACTTCACACACAGATACAACAATAATATGAATCACATATGGGAAAACAATCCAAATGACCGGAACGGAAAATACACATTTAACAAAAACAATACGATCGATTGTTTTGTTCACGAAACACAAAATAAGCAAAAGTCCACACAGTCCATATTAATTCGTTACTATGCACGGTGCACAGTAATTCAGTTGTCTTAGCTTCAGCCAACAAACGAACCAAACGGATTTTTTTCCCCTTCTGATAAGGCACAGCTATACAATTTATAATGGGTCCAACAATATCGTTTACGAGAACAACGATGAAAACTTTGCCAATATGTATCAACAAAGTTGTATCATAATAAAGCCCACAATTTTCGTATCTGAAAGCATTTTGTCAGTGTTGTTGGCATCGTCATCGCCGACCAATTCCTTCCTCATATATGCGAAGCATTTTGTTGCGTTGTAACTATTTTGTTTGATGCTTTTTGTGTTTTTAACTGTTTCATAAACTTTTAGCACATCATTCAAAGCTCATATATACATGGAATATTTTCAAACAAACAACTTCAACCATTTCCGTTATCGTGTACATGACTGAACACGAATGGCTTTATCATGTTTATATGTTAGTCCGATATATTGTACACATGAGTCCGGTGTGCGTGCCATCTTATTATACGTACAGCATAGAAATTAAATGTTTTTTATTTCCGTCAGTTGTTTTTTCGTTTACGTTCATAGGAATGGTGGCAAATGCTTGAAAATAAAAAGTTGTAATGGTTCAACGATTGCAATCACAAATTACAAGTCAATCGAAAGAACGAATCAAAGTCAAATATAGAAAAGAATAAACTAAGTGTCGCATCTGAAACGAATTTGGAACATTTTTTTTGGACTGATACTGATGTGAAACGTTCAAGGTTATCGAACAATCAACAAACAACAAACAATGAATAATATGACATGATGTGGCACTGTTGGATACTGAATACTGAAAATAAAGAGATTTTTCCCGAAAATACTACAATTATTAGCACGTAACATCTCTGACAGACATTTTACTATTACTTTCCATCACGAAAGTTAAGCCAAAGAAAGAAAAAAAATGCCGAAAACCTTTTGAAAATGTGAACTGTGTTCTCTGTGTTATATGTGCGCGCCACAAACCACACATACACGTTCTCGTTAACTGGAAAGTATGGGCGATAAAACAATGGGTTCATTTCATTTTTGGATGCATGAATCAGGGCAGATTTAATCTAAGTTGATCCGCTTTACTTATACAATACATATATTCACATCGATTTTGTTGTGCTATGAGCCCAATGCCACCGACAATCTTCATTTTTATGTTGTTGTTTTTTTTCTATATATGTGTAATGTGTTTTGTGTATATGCTGTATGCCAGCTCCACGTCTCTCATTTCATCAATCTCTCAATACACACTTTTTATTATTTTTTATTATTAAACTTGATATTCTTTTTATTATTAAACTTGATGTTTGGTGGTTTGGGTTCTGGGTGCGATTTTTTATTCATTTTCGCTATGTTTTTCGTTCCGCTGCACGTTGAAGTCTACAGTTTCAGGTTGTCAGTTTCATACAGCGTTTCATTTTAAGAGCCTGCTCAGACCGTACATGAAACATGTTTATATTGTATACGGATGATGATGATGATTTTATTATCGTTATATTTGTATTCGAAACGTTTGAGCAACGTATCGAAAAGCATTAAAACATCAAATGGAAAATACTAAGAGCTTAATTGGTGATTCAGTGTAAATGGACCGATGTTTAAACATTCAGTGCTCAAATAACCGTGACGCTCTCGAAATTCTCAACACAAAAATATTGCATAAATTGAAGAGATAATTTTATAGACCAAAACACAAGCACTCACATAAAGCACATGTTTTGATATTGATATCAAGAGTTCCAAGTATTGAATAATGGTTAATCGTCAATGGGCAATGAGCAAACAGATTGAATATTCGCATCAATAAATTTAATATTAAAATTGAAAACCGAATTTTCAATCACCGAAAAATTGATCGTTGTATTGTTAACGCTGATCAATTTATGTGAATCAATACAATTTTGAGGTTTGAACAATGACCAAATTTGAAAGCACGTACACATTAACAGTAAAACGTTATTATTACTATTATTATTGAAATATTCAAATTCAATTATTTGATTGATTCGTTTGGTTCGATCTATAATCTGTTCTTTGTTCGCACAAGTGAACATTTTCGACGAATGAATTTAATTAGTGACGACAAATGAAACATGAAAATCAATCATCAGAAGATTATTTTAGTTATGCAACACGATATCGATGAGAAATGATAATAATAATAATAGAACAATTGTTCAATCATTGCATTCATTTCAACAGTATTTGGTCGGGTTCGGGCATATAATCATCTAGAATGTGTAGAATTGTGGTCTTAAAACAATAACCCGAAATAATGCTGCTGAAAGGAGAAAAACAAATTGCAACCAAAATCATATATATTTACTCAATACTCAAACCTCCTTTCGTTTCATTTCTATTCAATATTGAAAACGATTGTTTTAATTTTCCTAATGGTAATCCAAATCACAGCTCATCGAATCATCCAATTAGAGTCTATTAAATGCAAATTCATCTAATAGACGATTTGATAAACAATGGGACTAAATTCAATTATTATTGGCCTGTATCTAATTGAAAATGAATCGAATTGAATTTGAATCAGAATTTCAATTGAATGAGAATTGTAGAAATTTGAAAGTTTATTTCAGCCACTTGCCATGGTGGTGAAGGATTGAAAAAGTAATAGCTTCGATGCACATTTGTTTGCGAACAAAATAGTTTCGGTTGAAACTTAAGTTTTATGCCGCGCTCCTGTCTCTGCTTCCAATTTTCATACGAAATCATTTTATAAAATTATTTGTCATTAGTTGAAAATCATTCGATATTCAAATATTGAAATCGATAAAATGTGCTTTGTTTGAAATGCTTTAAAACTATTGACAGCATCCAAAATAATTTGGAATCATAAAATAAATAAATGAAACATATAAAGATTTTTGCTGTAGATTTTAGAAAGATTTTGAGTTTCAAATGCAATGAATGAAAATGGGAATTGCTGTCGGCTAATTCGAACAAATGAAACGAAAATTCCCCCTTTCTGGCCGAATTGAGATTGCATCTCACTTTGAGTCCATTGATGCCGCGAAACAGATTTCAATTAAATTACAACATTGCATTATTAAAACCGTACTAAACAGTAAAAGGGAAATAATCGCCACAATTAGTAATGATATACACATTACAAATACTAATAATATTACTATGAATACTTATTGAAATTATTTATTACTTATTAAAATTGATCAATAGAGATCAATACATCAATTTCGATGATACATGCTTATGGATTAAATTGTTTAATTTCGTTAAAAGATAAATTCTTACCGCACACAAATGAAGAAAGAAATTAACGAAAATTAAAAACAGCTTTTAGCCTAACAAACACGGTTCATTCCATCCAATTGAATACGTTAAATATTGCATATGCAAACGAATGTTTCGATTTACGAAAAGGACAACAAAACATTAATAAAAAAAGAAGCAGCGGAACAAGAAACATTTTGATTATGACCATAAGCTTAAGTATTTTATGATTAATATTCTTATAAATAATTATAATGAAAATTTGGTTAGGGTAAAGCTGCTATCGTGTAACCATTAAGACATGTACGACATACATAATGCTACACACTGAAAACGAAATTGAGGACGAAAAAAGAAAAACCGAACGAAAAAAACCATGAGGACACATTACAAATTGACAGCCATTGGCCCAGCATAATGAAAAGGAACCAAAAAAAAATCAATTTTTTTTGTGTTTCTAAAAAAACTCTGCATTTATCATGCTGGGCCATGGTGAATGGTGAATGTAAAAATTTATGATAAAATCGATTTTACATACTTGTATATAGTGTGTTGTAAAAGTATGAAGTATGTATTGCCATAATGCTCCGTTGATGCAGGAATTCTATGTCAATTTTTTCTTTTTTATTATCATTGAAATAAGCGCTTGTACGTATCATTAGCATTAAGGCCCCTCCATAATGCTCACGTTTTATTTCTTTTTCGGCATTAGGTCGATCCCAAACTGAAATTAAAAACGATAATAATTTCGAGTGGCCCAAAATATTGGGTGGATTCGACAGTCATCAGCCAACTGCCGACAGTTTGAATAAAATGAGGTTATCGATGTTGCACAATTAATATTATCCAAAATATCCAAAAATTGATGAGATTGTTTAGAGACCAATAAACAAACAAACAAACACATTGATGACTGATTACGGATAACATCGTTTTTCCTATGTCATTGTATCCGAAATTGAGCAATTGCATTTATTATTAATATAATTTGTGTAGATTCGTTTGGCATTTCAACATTCGACATACGCTTTACGGTTATAGCCATAGCCATTGGCTATTGGTCATATAAGAGCACACAGCTGTATTTCATATATTCAATTCTAATCAATTAACTTCATGCTTCATATGAAATGTGAAATGAAAACATACCCAAAAAACAAATCATTTTTACGTGGAACGTGGATTTTCCATTCGGCTGTCAGTTTGCCTGTATTATTTTGTCATTAATTTTTTTTAGTTCGTTGCTTTCTCCTGTCTCGGTCAGTAGTCGGTATGACAATTCAATGGGAAAACCGAAATTGAATTCAAAACGGTTGGCGCTATACGCAAACATTATCTAATAGGATTTTATGTCATTATTTATATGATCATCGTATCACCAACAAAATGACAGCAAAAATTTTGACAAATGAAAAAAAAAACGAAAAATAAATAATAAAACCATCAAATGAGATGATGACGTGCATGTGAACACAATTTGATGAAAATGTGTATCCCGAAAAATAATCATAAAATTTTGTGTTCAAATATATGAATTATGGCCAAAAACCCCGACTAATTATTTTGGAAACAATAATAGGAGAGATTTATTGTGGCAGGTGACTGACAAATGACATACTAGCCGATATGAAAAAAATGAACAAAATGTCATTCAAATGATTTCAAACTGTTCAGTGTTCCAAACTTATTGCAATCTGAAATGACCCGCATCATTATTATTTACAATTAAATTTCGTAAAATGGAATCGTTATTATCATTCAGCCCACCTACATATTTCCAGTCCCGGGTTCAAGGTTCGGAACGAATTATTATTATTCATGTAAAAAGAGGAGCATACAAAGTGAAATGATTTCCAGCAATAGAAATGAATTTCATATTAATCTCACTCAAACAGCAGCGCCAGCACTCGTTTAAATAAATAAAATCGATTGCTATTGAATACTGATTACTGAGCACTAGCGTTACAACATGAATTATAATGCTATAATTATAATAATAATTATTATTATTGCATAAAATTGCATCCATCGTATTTCCAATTAATTAATGATGTTCCAAATGTTCGATAAATTTATCGCATGTTTTCAACGGTAGCAAAAAAAAAAATGAATCTTGAGCAAAGTCACAGTTCATCGATATTCAAAAAGGAAATAGAAAACAAAACATATTGAGTAAAAAAAAAATTGTCTTATGTACATTGCGTCACCGTTCACCATTATTTGGTCCTTGTTTTTCTCGTTTTAACCTCTTTTATATCACTTATACAATAACAAATTAATTATAGAATAATCTAAACTAGACCTAATAGGATGAGATCTATGAAGATGATGAGAATCATTAAAATTAAGATGTTTCCAAGAAAAGTGAATTTTGTTTTAATCGATCCATTTTCACCATGTATTGTGTAAGTTTATTTTATCTTATGGAATTGAAAAAAAAAATTTCAAACAAAAGAATGCGTTGTTTCTCATCACTAATAATTTGAAGGATAAACAAATTCTGAGCAAACACACACACACACAAACAATTTACAACCTGAAATCGTTCTCGTTTCATTCGTAAGGTATTAAAATTTTAATCATTCTGAATTCTGAATTATTAAAAATTTGATGGAAAAAAGGACGGAAAAATAACATTTTACAGGTAGAAAAGAAAGTTTATTTTTTGGTATTCAAGCAAGAGAAACGTTGTATTAGAATCAGCAGTTTAAAAATTAATTATTATTATTATAGATACTTTTAGTGTTTCAGTGAATTGTTTAGAGCAAAATTTTTGTTTGTCCAAAAAATGGGCGACAAAAAATTCAATTGGTGAATTTGTATATTCAAAACACACGCACATACTTATGATCAAATAGATTTGAATACCATGTTCAAATTATTAAAAGAAAATATCGAGAAAAAAAAAATTGGAATTTGTTGAATTGTTTCATGTTTCATTATTCTCATCGGCTTATTGTAAAAGTTTTTTTTGTATCTCCCATACTGAATGAACAAACCAAAAAATCAATTTGGTGTTTTTACGATCAGTTTTGTTCTTCAATTTGATTTGTTTGCGAATTGGATATCAATTGATAATAATAATAATAATTAACACGTGATGTATGTGTGTGATTTGAACGAATTATTCACAGTTTTCAGAGTGTGAGTGGAAAAATGAGTATAACTTATAACTGATGGTTCCGACGGCAATACTACCAACACTTAAATACCAAATGCATTGAAACTAACTCGCTTTGAATTCAATATTAAGCTTGGTTGATAATGGTAGATGCTTGAGACGATGAGAAAACAAGCATCGAATGATAAAGAATTGTGATGATACAGAACATGTGTTGTAAATAAAAAAACCAAAAAAAAATTATAATAAAAAAAATAAAATTAAAATAAAATCTGTTTTGTTGAATCTGAATGTCCTAGTCTCGTAGTGAACTAAAATAAAAGAAGAAAAATATCCTCTTTCTAATAACTAAGGAATATTATTATGTTTCTATCTGATGGAAGGGAGAAAAAGGCCGATTTTAAGGCCATTTATCAAATTCCGTAACGAATACGAATCGAATTTCCATTGCTAGTCATACTTGAAAATGGTGGAGCCCTTCTCCTGACTCCAATTACATGGAGAAAAAAATGGCATGCAAGGAAGTATTGATGAATAAATAAACAAATTAATTGATTTCGAATAATGAAATAAGTTTATAGCAATTAGTTGGGGCTAAAACAAGTTATTAGTGAGTAAAAATTGAATTGAAATTAAATGGAAATGGATTAAATTTCACAATGTTCTATATGTACACACACACACACACACAATGAATATTATTTTTTTATTCTGAATCTGTCGTGAAAGTGACAAGATCGCTTGACCATTAATGATGGAGATCACAGATGAAAAAATTGAAAAGAAAAATTGAAAAATCATTCAAAATACGCGAGTAGCCCGATTGCCCGGGTTGGATTTTTATTGGATGAAAAATTATCGTTTTTGGTTAAAAGAAAAAAAGAAGAAAATTGCGTCTCCTGATGGGATGTTTGAACGTTTGTTGAAATTTATTTTTCGGAAAAATAGCAGATAAGAAGCAAAAATGGCGCAATGTCTATTTTTTCGAGATTTGTTAACGAAAAAACTTAAAAAAAACTAATGGAAATTGACATTTCTGGGCCGCATGTTAACCCTTAGTGAGAAGATTGCGATCCATTTTATTGGTATGCAGTATGCAATATGCTTACTACTTATAACTCAAACTGTGTATGAGCTAAAATAAAATGATTACATAACGCAAAAAAAGGAAGGGAAACATTGAATTATTTTATTTCATCATAAAGTTATCGACTAACATCCATACATTATATCATTATATTGCTATTATCAATGCCATTGCATGAACTTAAACTTCTATAGTTTTTAATGGAAAGACAATGTGAAAATGGAAAATTGAATGAACGTTGAATAACATCAGCAATGAAATTGTTCAGCAATTGCATTTGAGCATATTTTATTTCGAATTTTATTAATAAAATAAAAAGCCAACCAACGGAATACCCACGTACAGAACTAAGAAGAGCGTATCCAATCGAATTGAAAAATAAAAAGAAATTGAAGAAACGATTTTAATTCGTTCGTCATCATCAAAATGCGAATGAAAATGAAAAACTGGAACTATAAGACATTGAAAACATATTATTATCTCGAGAAAGGAAAGAACGTTCTTTCAACAAAAAAATGCAAACGGAAATCAGCATGGGATGAATTGACACAATTAAGAACAATAATATAATTAATTAATCGACTTTGTAAATTTTATGAAATATTATGAATATCTATTTGAACCAAAAAGAGCTAACAAAAAAAATCCAAAAAAAAAACTTTAAAAATTAACCCAAAAAGTTGTGTTTTCTTGAAAAAAAAAAGTAGTTTGTTTTCGATTCGAGACAGAAAAATTAAAAAAAAAACCAAAAAAAAAAAGTTTGTTAATTGTAAATTCGTTTTTTTACTCATATTCACAATGGAGCACATCGGTTGGATATTTGTGAGTCAAGTTCATGGTCGATGCATATTGGCCGAATGCCATTGGATTCGAAAGAGAAATCAAGACAAGGTGTCTATGCCAGATACATAATTTTGAAATTTGTCTGGGCTTTTTGCCAACAATGGAATTGACTGCAATTTTCGACATTTGCTCACAATTCAAAAGTTATAAAAAAACACTAAATATCATACGAATTATGGCACACAATTATTCTTTTTTTTACAATAAAATAAAAATAAACTGAAAAAAAAAACAACAACAAGAAATATATCAAATATTATTCTCGCGTAATTATATTTATCTACTGATTTACTTTTCTATAATCTGAAAGAGATGAGAAGGCGTTGAGAAGAGGCTGAATTTGGAAAATGGATGTGAACGGATCTTTAGAATTCGAAAATGAAAATAAAAAGAAAACAATATTGATCTCTGAAGACATACTGTTGACTGTATGGCTAAGCAAACAACCAAGCATCATTTCGAAACTAAAGATTCTTTTTTTCGAACCGTCACACTCAATTGAGTTGTGGGAGCAAATACAAGTAAAAAATTGAAGAGAAAATAAATATGATGAAAAATATACAAGAAAAAAAAATACTCTTTTTAAACAAAAAGGCCGTCTTTGGCAACCGACTACCGCAAATTGTAACAATCAAAATTTACAAATCAGACATTTTTAGCAATGAATTTAATCAGTTCATCAAATTTTTTTTCCAACACAAAAAAATACCAAACAAACAAGAAAAAGGATATAAAAGAAGAGAAAAACAACAATCCCACTGAAATAAAAACCAACAAAACCAACCAATCAAGCAACCAAACTATTCTATCAAGATATACATGAAAAAAATGAATATATCAAGCTCTTCTTATATATCGCATAGATGATTTACTTTTCACAGATCATCAACATCAAGAAAAATAAGGAAAAAAATAAAGATAAATTCGGTATGCAAACATAAAAAATGCAAAACTTTCCTTTGCTTCTCTGTTTCTGTCATTGCAATTGTTCTCATAAAACTCACAGTTTGAACATTAAACATTCAATGGAATGAAAACAGTAGAATGTCAAATGGTTCGATTCAGTTCTTCTTCTGCATTTAGAACAATTTCGAATGGCTCAAAGAGAAAAATAAATCTGTTCGCTATTTGTTCAGCGTTCAGCCAGTACCGTTGCCAAAAAAAGTCTCAAAAAGACTGGCGCTCGAAAGATAAATAAGAATATAAAGATATGGACGAGGCCTAAAGAGATGGAAAAATTAAAGAGGAAAAGTAAAAAGAGAAAAGAATTAGTGCAATTTGATATTCTACTGCTCGTTCCGGCATGTGGCATGTGAAACGAATATCGGAGATAAGAAAAATTGAGTTGAAATGAAAAAGCTGAAGAAAAAAAAATTGAGTTAAAGTCACTTGTCAATTGACTACTTCTACCGACTCAAAGACTCTGATTCTGACTATGAGACAAAGTAAAAAAGGAAAAAGGAATGTCACACCTAACAACCATATGAATATAAAAATATCTTCTTTTTTTTTCTCAAGCCATTTGAAAAATGACAAAAAAAACGTTTGTTATCTAAGAAAAAAAAAAACTATTAAACTACTAAATGTTAACAAGTAGAATGGAATTTATTGAATAAAGAATCACGTGAAACAAACAAACAATAAAGAAAATCGTAAAATAAAAAGAAATTGTCCATGGAGTTTTCTTTGCATTTCAGATCGATTTTTTATTATTATAAAATTCTTACCCTAACCAACTAATCTCTAGAGTGCTTCGTCCCATGAATGGAATCTATATACACAAATGGTAAGCAATAAAAGATAATGGTTTTATATTTTGCATACTTTAGCTTACAGTACGGTTGCATATGTATATTTTCCCATTCACAGCATCCAATCAGGATGCTAAAGATCATCAATTTTATCATTTATCAAGATGATTCGTCAATAACAACAGGGAACATGATCGGCATCGTTTTCATGTGCAATGTATATGAAATGAACACCGAAAACCTTAATTGAATGTTTAATGAATCGGAATATGAATAGAACGGTAACGGTGCGTGTGCCAAAAACTTTCTAA
>GL502863.1:303833-320482 GCA_000149185.1 Mayetiola destructor
GATTAATATCCATATATGAAAATCAGCTGAAAAGCGCTATTCGGTGCACATGCATTTATTTCCACACTCACATAAATATTCCACATTCATTCGAACGACGACTATGAATTGAGGATGCCATGCATTAAAGTGAATATTTCTTCTTTTTTTTCTAAATCGAAAGATGAACACTGAACACATACAACCCAAATATATCAAACCAAACAAAAATCGCAGAGAATTGGATGTGAAACATGAAATATTGGAAAATATTGTATTTATAAATGCGTTTCGCAATTTCCTGTGTTTAATTTGCATTTGTTTTTTGATCGTTTGGGCAAACGTCACATTCATAATTAATACAGATTCAAGTTAGTCGGAACACCGTTCAAATTGGGCACCATAAAGTGGAAAATGCAAAAACTAAAAAGTAAAAGAAAATATGCGAAAATTCGCAACTGAAAACCATCAGAATCTGAAAATAGAATAATTTGCAAAATGCTCATATGCTCAATAATCAACAGCTACAGAGAAGTAAATTTAGCATGTTTTTTAAATTTTATTCCTAGAATGGTTCCAGTAAAGTGAAAAAGGGACGATGGCAAATGCAGTTTGGCAATGGAAAAAAAATTAAATAGCAAAAGAAAATGACATAAAAAAAGAAAAAAGCAGGAGTAGAGCAAAAACGATACAAACGATAAATTTGTAGAAATATTCAAAATAATGTTTGTTACAGGCAATTATGGTTTTATTCTAAATATATTCTGCTATTCTTGAGCTCCTTTTGATTTTCATTATTATTAGCTATATGGCTATACAATTATTTTGTCATCGTTTCTCCATTTTCCATGCTCCATATGAAATAAAACAATATTTTTGTGGTTGAAATTTCACAATTCACCTGTACACGCCGAGCACAATAGGCAAGGCAACGAGGCAAGAGAGATGATGAGGCTTTGTTAATGGTGATAATGTTAGCACTTGACCGTCTCGTTTATTGTACAATATTGTTTGAATTATCCTCTCATTTTCCTTCCATGGTATTTTCAAAAGACAACAAAAGAATTTTCGGCTTACCTATAAATATTATAAACATAGAGATATGTTTGCTGTTCGCAGTATGCAGTGTGCAGTGTGCATCCTGTATTCTGTATTCCATATAAACATTATAACGTATTATAATCAAACAATCGCAACCACATCAGAGAAATGATGACTAATCCACTGAATAGTGTAAATAAAATATGAGCTGAAAAATTTCAATTCGCTCAATTTTTGCTCTCGTCATTCAAAATTGCATTGTTTTCTGAACGCTGGATATTATATTTGGTCGTATGCCTGTAATATGTGGCGCCCACTAGTCAGTGTGAACATTCTTTAGTAAATTGAAAAATGGAAAATAAAATTTAAAAATGAATTATATATAAATAATTATATGCACTCACAATGTGGGTCCCACATGTGGTGTGACGAGGAACGATATGGTGTGTTTGTGTTTGTCTTTGGTCCTTGTATATGTCAAAGGATCCCTAATAATCTCATTTCGCCAACTGAATTAAAGAAGTTATTTGAAGTTTTCGAATCGTTATATCCATACTGTTACCGCTCGTTTTCCCATTTTCCTTTTCAATAAACGAGAAGAATGTTAAGAGAAAAAAAACACAATTCACATTTATGTTACATATGCTTGGATATTGGATATTGTGGATATGGATATGGAGATATGCATGTGTGCGGTTAGTAACAATTTCTGCTGTGTGACGAAAACTTGTCAAATACGATTTACATTAATTTGTCAACAGAATCGCTTAAAATCTAATGGCACAATGATAAATTTCATTGAATTTCACCATTTTCTAATGCAATTGTAGAAAAAGTATTTCGTTCAAAAGAACATTGACTTCTCATTTATTAGCCAAACAGTCGAGAGTAGAGCACACAAAAACATTACGAGAGTCGCGGGGGGCTGCTGTCTTGAAAATTCCTTGAATGACGCAGTTTTAGCCATGAAAAAAATTCAACTGAGAAAAAATTCCGCTGAATTTCAATTTAAAAATGGAAAAACCAATCGAAATTCTTGATTTTGAATCGAAATTTTGCAGGATTCATCAGCTCGATTTACTGGAGTGAATATCATTTAATCAATGTCTTGTTGGACGCAAAATTAATTGATAACATTGTTTCTTCTCACCTTTAGGATTCCGAAAAGGTGGAATGGTAAGCTACGGTTCTTGCTTGACACTTTAATATATTTGGACATTTTGATTTTTCCTCGGTCACCTCGGCACAATGATAAATTTCATTGAATTTCACCATTTTCTAATGCAATTGTAGAAAAAGTATTTCGTTCAAAAGAACATTGACTTCTCATTTATTAGCCAAACAGTCGAGAGTAGAGCACACAAAAACATTACGAGAGTCGCGGGGGGCTGCTGTCTTGAAAATTCCTTGAATGACGCAGTTTTAGCCATGAAAAAAATTCAACTGAGAAAAAATTCCGCTGAATTTCAATTTAAAAATGGAAAAACCAATCGAAATTCTTGATTTTGAATCGAAATTTTGCAGGATTCATCAGCTCGATTTACTGGAGTGAATATCATTTAATCAATGTCTTGTTGGACGCAAAATTAATTGATAACATTGTTTCTTCTCACCTTTAGGATTCCGAAAAGGTGGAATGGTAAGCTACGGTTCTTGCTTGACACTTTAATATATTTGGACATTTTGATTTTTCCTCGGTCACCTCGGAGAAATTTTAACAAATTCTTTGATTGGAGTGGCTGATTATGCCTACGATTCGGAATGGTATAATTATCCGATCGGAAGTCAAGCTTATTTTGCTCTTTTGCTACAGAGCGCTCAGAACCCAATTTTCATCAGTGCACACGGAATTATGCCATGCACAATTGAAAATCCTGGTAAAGATTATTTCCAGAACTTGCTTGGAAAACGCGGATAAATTCATTTTATTGAACCCTCACGTGTCTCTCATGCTGATGAAGAGTTTCGGTTTTTGAGACATCTTTTTACATATTTTCGCCTCCACAATTGTAGTCTAATAAAAGCTCACCAATTTCTCCAAAACTTTTTTCGAAATGCGTCACTCCACTACCAAAGAAGTATTCAAAAAAAAAAAAAAATTGAAATCCACTTTGAATTTTTAAATCTCGTAAAAATGAAAACATTGCAATTGTTGGTGTCATTCATGGACTTTGGCTTGTCCCTACTTGGACTTTTTATCATTCTATCTTTTCTCTATCATGTGAATGCAAGTTATCAGAATATAACTATATCACTTTGTAAAATGGAAAATAGCTGCTTCGATAACACAACTACCATGACATGCAAATAAAAGAATAAAAAAGAATTGTTCGATTTCTATTGTTCGGTCGTTACCACAAACGGATCTCTATTTCTATTCAAACTAAATGCAAGACTTTGGCGTTGCCAATTCAAACGCAAAAATAGATATTAAAGTATATGCGGAATGTTGAGAATTAACAGAGCTGCGAGCTGCAAACAGATAACTGATAAACTTAAGATGTGAGCGAAAAGAAAAATGAAATTCGAATATTTGAAAAACCATAATGATGACAAAATAAAACGTATTCAGTATTCGGTACTATCAATCAAACGCCTCAAGGCGTGTATCATCGAGCATTTAGCCAAAATTGTATATTGTATGTGTACAAATTTGCCCGACAGTGCTTTCACCGAAATGCACATGAAACTGTTAATAAACATGACAATAAGCAAAAAAGCGAATCCAAATCGAAATACATTTTGTGCCTGATGCTGAATGTGCTTATTGCTTAGATTTTAAAACTAGATTTGAGGTATTTTATTTAATAGTAACACAGCAGCACCCTGTCAGTGTAAATGGCGAAAAAGATGAAAAAAGCATGGTTGCCACCAAAAAAAGGTTGCGACGTCATTATTGTTTTCTTCCACAGCTATCTTCTTTACTTTTTGCAATACATAACTGCTATTTGTTGAGTATTTCTGTTTTTTTTTTATTTTCTCCACCGCCTTCGGATGGTTTTCTTTTTTCGACGATATTCTCCTTTTTATTTGCTTGGTGTCGATAGCAATCACATTCAAAGACATATAAATGTGAACAGGAGCACACGCTGTAATCAAATCCAGTTCAATGATACTTAAATGACTTCGAATCAACATTCAATACAACGGATCATTTGGTGAATTTTGAAAACTAAAATGTATTCGGTTCATCGTTCACTGGTTCGTTGTTCATACCAAGAACTTGTATACGACAGTAGTTCAAAAGAAGTTTAGGAATCAATGACCATTTTACATTATTTCGTTTATTTCGTTTAACAGTTTAAGTCATTTTCGGTTCGAGATTCGGTGATTGGGAAATCAACGCAATGCACAAAGGCACGTCCAAGCAATTGAATACTGAGTTTTCGCAAATAATACAGGTGCCATTTTAATTCAGTTGAATGAAAATTGATCGGAGTTGTCATAGGTCATGGATACAAAAGTGAAGAACGTTCGACTGTCGATTGTAATTTATTTTTTATCGATATTACTTAAACAATTTTTCCTTCGAAAATTATTTACAAAGTAAACAGTTTACAATTTGCCAAGCACATGAGGATTTTTTTTTTCAAGAAGTTCTCAAGTAAAATCAATTGATTTTTCAATGAAAAAGATTCAATGAATTCGATAGCAAATGTGAGAGCGTTTCCCAATCTAAAATGGAATCAATCGAGTTTAAACGAAACAACGAAACAACGATAAATATAAAGGGGGGGAAAAATGTTCTAAATTCGCATCCATGACTCAATCTATCAACATCAAATTGGCATTTTATCAAAATGGGATATTTTGTTATGTATATGCGATGCGACGAATTCAATGCTCTCACATCAACAATTTGCTAAATCAATCAATTTTCTGAAGAGCTCGTCGTTCGTACCGATTGAATGGATTTCTAGTCTTTTTGATCAGTAATGCGGAAGATTTCCGATCGCATCTGATTGAGAATTTGTAAAACAAGGTTTAAGAGAATAAAGAAATGGAGTAGAAAATAAAATCATCACAATTTGAACTCAAGATAGACAGAGAAGCTCCAGGATCTCTTATCACAGCGTTAACTAACCAAAAATTGAACGTTAAAATGAGACAAATGAAAAGGGAAAATCATCACCGTATGAAGTGAAGGCAGTAGGATAGAATAGCCTTCGGTGAAGGAACCGAACCAAAAGTTCATGATAAAGGTCAAAGTCGGGAAACCCCGTTTATCAGGCAAGTTTTTTTTAATCCTACGCTATCGAATACAGCATTGGATAAATATAAACAGCAAACAGACATTTGAACAAAGGAAAAAAGAAGCGTTCAACGACTAATGCATCGACTATACACTTCACTTTGACTTCAAACTTTTAATTTCGTTCATTGATTCACAATTCACAATCCAATCTAATGAAATGAGATTCAACGAGTGCTACGAAGACGTGAAATCGAAACGAAGCAAAAATCGACCGAAGTAAACGTAGCTAGCAACAAAGACACAGAATCAGAAACAGCATTCAGAAAATTGGCTATTGACTAGGCTTGGCTTGACTTGGTTCAGATCCTTCGTACAAAAATAAGAAAGTTAATAAAATAAAAGTGCATGTTTTTTAGCAACAGATTAAAATGATGAGGAACAAAATGTGTGCGTCTGTCGCACAGTGCAAAGGTTCACAATAAAGAAATTAAAAAAAAAAAAATAATTAAAACCGAAGTGAAAGGGCGATTGCCATTGAGAACGGAAACATTTGATATCCGATGAGACTTGAGAGCTCAACTAACTATTTAAGTGAAGCACATCGTGCATCAAACAATAGCGAGACAGGAAAAGAAACAAAAACACACTCGTTTCAATGGTTTTCAACGAAAATGCAAAAAGCAACAACGCGATTACAAACAAAAGAAATATAATATTGTAATACTTATCAATTCACTGCTCGATTCAGTTTGGTTCTGTTTGGTTCTGTTGCTGCACCTTTCATTGTGATTGGGCCATCTTTTCGTTTTATAAATTTAATCAAATTATGGTATTAGTAAGGCTTTCATAATATTAAATGCCTTTGTTTTTCGATGAATTGTTTCTTTCTCTTTATTCGGGACCTGTGAATCAGACTGAAAAGAATGGAATAGGTGAATGAAACTGGAAACTTCCTGTGAAAAGTATCGATGAATTATTATGACATCTAAATTGCACTGATTCAAATAAAATCTGTTATTTTCATGCGCATCAGAGAGTCTCACATTTACAGTTGTATGTATGCATGAAAATTTGTTTCCAGCACTTTTCTTTTGTCTTCATTTATTTCATTTCCAAACGAAATCCTTTGTTTATTGTCATTAGTTATTCATCAAAGTCATAACAGTTTGTGTTTTTGTGCATATTAAAAAGGTTCTTTTTCGTTTTGATCGTTTTCTTGTTTCAATGATGCGATTCCGGAGTGCGGAATAAGTTTTCGTTTCCAATAGACGGACCTTTGGGCAACTATTCTACTTTAAAATCGGTTTCATTTATAAATGTTTTGCCTGAATTTACGAACTCCACAACTAATTCATATGCTTGAAAAGATTCCTTTTGTATGTTTAAAACTTATTCTTGCTTTTTTGTATATTTCATTTTCCATTTGATATACAGTTCTCGTCATTTTTCGGAGAAATGGAAATGTTTAAATGAACTGAGAACCGAAATAGTAGCGGCAATGACAGCAACCACAGCATTGTGATTTTATTATGAGGTTAACTCCCGTTTGAGTGTATGTGTGTGTGTGCAGTGTGCATGTGAATATCATTGGGTTTCATTTGAGTAAAACAATCTCATGAAAAATGTATGAAATGAAACATTCAATATGAATAAAGCGCAAAAATGCACAAAGCACACCGCAAGTAATAATAATGTACACTTTCGGTTCACAGGTTTTGTGAAGCTCGTATCCTGTTTTTTCTTTTCCTTCGGCAGAAGACATGAAACATAAAATACTCAAAGTGAACCATATATGTATAACGCGGCACATTGGCTACCATTAGCACACAACTACGCAAAGTTACACATTCATAACTAACAGAAACTTGTGCTGCCTCAAAGCCGACTCTATTAATAAATATCCACATTGAAAAAGTCAAGGTTATGAATGCATAGTTTTTTGACCCATGTGCGTTTAGGCCGTGAATGCCACCAATGGTATCGCATTGGATTTAACTGAAACATTGAACATAAAACACATGGAGACATGAAAAATAGGAACGATACGTGTTTGCCAAATGCATTCGTTTGTTTTTTGTCGATTTGGCTTTGGCTAGGTCGTTGTGTTGTTAATGTTGATTGTCCCGATGGTTGTTTGTGTGAATGAACGCGCGTGTCGTTTTATAGCTCTTAATGTTCTCTACAATTTCTTTATTCGTTTCTGATTCAGTAATTTCAAGTTCTTTGTCTTGAGAACATTCGTCTTTTCATGTTTCGAATCCCGAACCGAATGTTGATTGCTGTTATTATCGTGATCATCGGTTGAAATGAATGTAATTTATGCACTCTATATGGATATAAATGCCGTAAATATGCGGAATTTGGATTGTAAAATTACGATATTTTGTATATGCATCCGCAAACACTTCTACATTATATTTTATTTTTGAAATGTTTTATTGTTTGGTGCAGAGCGGTTTTGAATCTGATTCTTGTTGCTTTAACATTGTTTCGTGTCGATGTGATGAGAGCTGTTTGGATGCAATATTCGCTATTTGATCTCATATCAAAATCATTGTTTACCAAAATGTTATAGTAGCTATTATTGCAACGACAGTAATCGGTGATGCGGTGCAAGAGGCGAACATGTGGATTCCATTCGGAATAGTTGTTTCCTTTTATTGTTGCCGCGAACATTGCCACTGTCAGCCATGACATGTGGTCTTGCCGTGATTGTTTTTGCCTTTGTTCCATCGATTCGGTTACGAAAATATATATAATATTTCGTAGCCATGCAATTGATGTTTATACATTGCATATTGCATATTGCATACAATGCTCTTCGTATTCTTGTTGCTAAACCTACTGATTTATCGAATTCTTTCGTCAACAGCACATGTATATCGTGTGTCTGCATGTTGATGCAGCATTTATATCGGCAATTTGGAGTGCCAGCATAACGTAACATTGGCAGACAGACATTATCTATATTCACACAGTATTCAAAATTCAACATTCAACGTGTAGATGTGGCAGTTATTAAATTAAACCAATTTTGCACTTTTATTTTTATTCTTCTTTTTCATTTTGTGATCAGGTCATTGCCATTGCCATTACCATCGTATCTTTTGGATTTCGTTCAGCTTCTTTCGTTTTGTGGCTTTCAATTTCTTTGTTGAGAGAATTTCATTGATCCGTGCAAGCGGTACGAGCATTGTGTATCGTTTGTATAGGCTAGCGTTGTTGTAATATGTGCATCTTCCGTTGCGCCTTATTCGTCTTCCAATAATAATATAATTTGATGTGTGATGCCTGATGTTGGCTAGTTCGAAATATCTGAAACTACTAAAATATGATTTTCTGGCTGGAATTCGTAATTCAGATGTTCTACAACAGAATAATTTCGACAATGTTGAAAATTATTCGTGGAAAATGTATGTATGTCTGATGAACTAGCCTATCCTATCTTCAATGAGATCAATGCATTCTTAAGATTAAGACTGACTCACGAATGCCTGTATACGACGCGTACTCATAACGTACATATACACGCAAAAATCAATTTCGTTCCATAATAGTTTTCTATTCTATCGAATCGCTCAAATTGTAACAATGCACAAGTCAAAGAGAATGAGAAAGCAGGCAAGCATCCTATAGGAGAGATTGGAATCTTAATAATAATACTTAAAGCGACCATTAAAATCCTTGTTTATTTTGAATCGTTTTGGCTGTGAGTCAGCCACGACTTTAATATACATTGTTTGGATTGCCTGAAATTTATTCGATTTCGAATATGATGTAGATTCATGGGTTTTGTGCACATCGCACATTTTGTCCAACATACCAACGGCACATAGCACACAGAGTTGAATATTCGGTCTCGGGTTCATTTCAGTGTGCGGTAAGTTCTTTGACTTCAAGAATACTTTCGTTTTGTCTTTTGCGCATTATAGTCCATTCGTCATCTCGAGATGTATTGCCAAACGAATACATTATCACATTCCACATAGAGGGGAAAATATTTTCGGAATGGAAAAGGCAAATCCAATCGAATCGATTGTTATTGTGCAAGGGCATCAAACATTTTAGTCTAAGATCTAAACAATGACTCAAATTTAAATGTCGAAAGAACACAAAGGTGTACGCCTCACATTACAGATTCGCCTATATGATGCTTATTCGCCATAACCTAACGTTGCATTTGAATTGTGAGCAATAAGCTCTGTAGGCAATCGTCATACATTACAAACATTCACATTCACAATAAAGAAATTAAAAAAAAAAAATATTAAAACCGAAGTGAAAGGGCGATTGCCATTGAGAACGGAAACATTTGATATCCGATGAGACTTGAGAGCTCAACTAACTATTTAAGTGAAGCACATCGTGCATCAAACAATAGCGAGACAGGAAAAGAAACAAAAACACACTCGTTTCAATGGTTTTCAACGAAAATGCAAAAAGCAACAACGCGATTACAAACAAAAGAAATATAATATTGTAATACTTATCAATTCACTGCTCGATTCAGTTTGGTTCTGTTTGGTTCTGTTGCTGCACCTTTCATTGTGATTGGGCCATCTTTTCGTTTTATAAATTTAATCAAATTATGGTATTAGTAAGGCTTTCATAATATTAAATGCCTTTGTTTTTCGATGAATTGTTTCTTTCTCTTTATTCGGGACCTGTGAATCAGACTGAAAAGAATGGAATAGGTGAATGAAACTGGAAACTTCCTGTGAAAAGTATCGATGAATTATTATGACATCTAAATTGCACTGATTCAAATAAAATCTGTTATTTTCATGCGCATCAGAGAGTCTCACATTTACAGTTGTATGTATGCATGAAAATTTGTTTCCAGCACTTTTCTTTTGTCTTCATTTATTTCATTTCCAAACGAAATCCTTTGTTTATTGTCATTAGTTATTCATCAAAGTCATAACAGTTTGTGTTTTTGTGCATATTAAAAAGGTTCTTTTTCGTTTTGATCGTTTTCTTGTTTCAATGATGCGATTCCGGAGTGCGGAATAAGTTTTCGTTTCCAATAGACGGACCTTTGGGCAACTATTCTACTTTAAAATCGGTTTCATTTATAAATGTTTTGCCTGAATTTACGAACTCCACAACTAATTCATATGCTTGAAAAGATTCCTTTTGTATGTTTAAAACTTATTCTTGCTTTTTTGTATATTTCATTTTCCATTTGATATACAGTTCTCGTCATTTTTCGGAGAAATGGAAATGTTTAAATGAACTGAGAACCGAAATAGTAGCGGCAATGACAGCAACCACAGCATTGTGATTTTATTATGAGGTTAACTCCCGTTTGAGTGTATGTGTGTGTGTGCAGTGTGCATGTGAATATCATTGGGTTTCATTTGAGTAAAACAATCTCATGAAAAATGTATGAAATTAAACATTCAATATGAATAAAGCGCAAAATGCACAAAGCACACCGCAAGTAATAATAATGTACACTTTCGGTTCACAGGTTTTGTGAAGCTCGTATCCTGTTTTTTCTTTTCCTTCGGCAGAAGACATGAAACATAAAATACTCAAAGTGAACCATATATGTATAACGCGGCACATTGGCTACCATTAGCACACAACTACGCAAAGTTACACATTCATAACTAACAGAAACTTGTGCTGCCTCAAAGCCGACTCTATTAATAAATATCCACATTGAAAAAGTCAAGGTTATGAATGCATAGTTTTTTTGACCCATGTGCGTTTAGGCCGTGAATGCCACCAATGGTATCGCATTGGATTTAACTGAAACATTGAACATAAAACACATGGAGACATGAAAAATAGGAACGATACGTGTTTGCCAAATGCATTCGTTTGTTTTTTTGTCGATTTGGCTTTGGCTAGGTCGTTGTGTTGTTAATGTTGATTGTCCCGATGGTTGTTTGTGTGAATGAACGCGCGTGTCATTTTATAGCTCTTAACGTTCTCTACAATTTCTTTATTCGTTTCTGATTCAGTAATTTCAAGTTCTTTGTCTTGAGAACATTCGTCTTTTCATGTTTCGAATCCCGAACCGAATGTTGATTGCTGTTATTATCGTGATCATCGGTTGAAATGAATGTAATTTATGCACTCTATATGGATATAAATGCCGTAAATATGCGGAATTTGGATTGTAAAATTACGATATTTTGTATATGCATCCGCAAACACTTCTACATTATATTTTATTTTTGAAATGTTTTATTGTTTGGTGCAGAGCGGTTTTGAATCTGATTCTTGTTGCTTTAACATTGTTTCGTGTCGATGTGATGAGAGCTGTTTGGATGCAATATTCGCTATTTGATCTCATATCAAAATCATTGTTTACCAAAATGTTATAGTAGCTATTATTGCAACGACAGTAATCGGTGATGCGGTGCAAGAGGCGAACATGTGGATTCCATTCGGAATAGTTGTTTCCTTTTATTGTTGCCGCGAACATTGCCACTGTCAGCCATGACATGTGGTCTTGCCGTGATTGTTTTTGCCTTTGTTCCATCGATTCGGTTACGAAAATATATATAATATTTCGTAGCCATGCAATTGATGTTTATACATTGCATATTGCATACAATGCTCTTCGTATTCTTCTTGCTAAACCTACTGATTTATCGAATTCTTTCGTCAACAGCACATGTATATCGTGTGTCTGCATGTTGATGCAGCATTTATATCGGCAATTTGGAGTGCCAGCATAACGTAACATTGGCAGACAGACATTATCTATATTCACACAGTATTCAAAATTCAACATTCAACGTGTAGATGTGGCAGTTATTAAATTAAACCAATTTTTTCTTTTTCTTCTTCTTCTTTTTCATTTTGTGATCAGGTCATTGCCATTGCCATTACCATCGTATCTTTTGGATTTCGTTCAGCTTCTTTCGTTTTGTGGCTTTCAATTTCTTTGTTGAGAGAATTTCATTGATCCGTGCAAGCGGTACGAGCATTGTGTATCGTTTGTATAGGCTAGCGTTGTTGTAATATGTGCATCTTCCGTTGCGCCTTATTCGTCTTCCAATAATAATATAATTTGATGTGTGATGCCTGATGTTGGCTAGTTCGAAATATCTGAAACTACTAAAATATGATTTTCTGGCTGGAATTCGTAATTCAGATGTTCTACAACAGAATAATTTCGACAATGTTGAAAATTATTCGTGGAAAATGTATGTATGTCTGATGAACTAGCCTATCCTATCTTCAATGAGATCAATGCATTCTTAAGATTAAGACTGACTCACGAATGCCTGTATACGACGCGTACTCATAACGTACATATACACGCAAAAATCAATTTCGTTCCATAATAGTTTTCTATTCTATCGAATCGCTCAAATTGTAACAATGCACAAGTCAAAGAGAATGAGAAAGCAGGCAAGCATCCTATAGGAGAGATTGGAATCTTAATAATAATACTTAAAGCGACCATTAAAATCCTTGTTTATTTTGAATCGTTTTGGCTGTGAGTCAGCCACGACTTTAATATACATTGTTTGGATTGCCTGAAATTTATTCGATTTCGAATATGATGTAGATTCATGGGTTTTGTGCACATCGCACATTTTGTCCAACATACCAACGGCACATAGCACACAGAGTTGAATATTCGGTCTCGGGTTCATTTCAGTGTGCGGTAAGTTCTTTGACTTCAAGAATACTTTCGTTTTGTCTTTTGCGCATTATAGTCCATTCGTCATCTCGAGATGTATTGCCAAACGAATACATTATCACATTCCACATAGAGGGGAAAATATTTTCGGAATGGAAAAGGCAAATCCAATCGAATCGATTGTTATTGTGCAAGGGCATCAAACATTTTAGTCTAAGATCTAAACAATGACTCAAATTTAAATGTCGAAAGAACACAAAGGTGTACGCCTCACATTACAGATTCGCCTATATGATGCTTATTCGCCATAACCTAACGTTGCATTTGAATTGTGAGCAATAAGCTCTGTAGGCAATCGTCATACATTACAAACATTCACATATGGAGGAGATCAAAGCAATTCATTTTTTCATGCTAATTTGATGCACATGTGCCGACGACGAATTACATCAACAACGATTCAGTATTGAAAATTCAACATATCATTTGCCTTACAAAGGAATTTGATCAATTGTTGGCATTTTCGTTGATTGCTTCGTTTGTTTGATATTGATCTGAACCTTACATTTCACAGTGCAGAACAAAAGATTTAAACGTTTAACGTTGCATTTGAATTGTGAGCAATAAGCTCTGCAGGCAATCGTCATACATTACAAACATCAACATATGGAGATCAAAGCAATTCATTTTTTCATGCTAATTTGATGCACATGTGCCGACGACGAATTACATCAACAACGATTCAGTATTGAAAATTCAACATATCATTTGCCTTACAAAGGAATTTGATCAATTGTTGGCATTTTTGTTGATTGCTTCGTTTGTTTGATATTGATCTGAACCTTACATTTCACAGTGCAGAACAAAAGATTTAAACGTTTGCATTTGATTTGCTGCAAGGTTATGATCTTATGATCTTGAGCATTTTGAAAGGAACATTAGAACAATGTTTGAATGTGACATTGCTGCTGGAATAAAGTGCATCAATAAATGGTTTCAATGCCTGCATATGATTACATCAAAAAGACAAACGATTGGCATTTAAATTGAATTTATGCGGTGAAATCGAATGTGAAATTGTTACCAGAATGAAAAGCCTTCGGTATTCCGTAAATAGTAAACAGATTCAATCGAGTCTATTCGCTTCTGTTTGAATTATTATAAACCTTTGTGCACATTTGTTTCATGTCAAACCAATCGTTTGGCATCTATTTAGCATATGATTTTTAGTATTTGGTGTTTTCATGGGCTGGCATACAAATGTTTACAATTTTCAAACGGAACGAAACAATATGGAAATTGGCAGAGCAAAGAATGAAAATGAAAGCAAAAAAAAAAAAAAACTCAAATCAACCAAATTCAAAACTCAAATATGCTTTATATTTTCATGGATTTTCTTTATAACCGAACCTAAAGACACTCGAAACGCCATTGAATTTTAAAACAATAATAAAAACAAAAGTCGTATAAAATAAGCTTCTTCTTCTTTGCCATTTGTATATTTTCTCGAAAGAAAATGATGAATACGAATTAGATTGCGAATCACAACATTTTATCGTCATATCGTTTCTCGGTTATGTTTATTTACGTTTTGCATTCACATTTCACACGATTCCGAATTCCGACCGAATTCGGTTCGGTGCACCATTTTCGGTGTATTATTATTTATTAGGATTGTTGAACATTGAACATCTTCTCTTTCGATTTATATATTGTGATTTTGCTGTTTTTATTGCTCTACCGCTGCTTTTCACTGCTGCTTGAGCCACATTTGTCTTTTGAATTTCCATTTCCAGAATTTTGAATGCTGTTGAATAAAATACTACGATATTTATGCCCAAACATACAACAACAACAACAACAACAAAAAACCAGAACAAAAATATAAATATAAAATTTATTTAAAGGATTCACTTCGTTTTTTATGTGTATACTCGCGCGCGCCCAATATAATTCAATGTACTCAATGTGTATTATTTGCCATCTTCCACAGAACACGCGCATCTACTCAAAATGCTCAATTGTTGAATTTCTCATTAAATTGTTTCAAAAAATGCGCGATACTTTTAAGGTCGTCTTCCGTTCCCAATCTCATCCTCCGGCCGCAACCATCCACCAATTTCCGTTTGCATTTTTGAAAATATTCGCTCATCGTGAATCATGAATAACAAAGAACAATACAACAAAATTGTACCACATAAAATTTTAAACCTTACGCATTTGAAGAAAATGATTCGCCTTTGTCTCTGCGGTAAGTGGCAATGTATATTTATAGCATTCCAATGCTACGATGTCTAAAAAGCAGAGTTGATAGGTTTACATGTAAATTTAGCCGAAAAGTGTACACATAGTGTACACCAATCGTACACCGTATTGACAGCCAAATGCTCGACAGAAAACGACAAACAGCAAATAGAGTCGAATGTTGAATTTGCATTCGGTACAATATTAAGCCCCAGATTCCAAAATTCACAAACAAAGCGAGTTCGTTAAATTTCATACCGGAAATTGAAAACGTTGCCGTTGTTCAGTTGAAAGTCCTTTTGAAATTATCTCATTATTTATGCATTAATCAAACGGCAGAGGATATAGAGCATTGAGTATAGGGCACAGTCCAAAATGCATTGTCATTCCTTCATCCAATATTGTTTCTGGTGATTTTCCGCACACGGGCATACATATTGCCACAGACAGCAGTCGACTAGGACTTCACATTCGCATTAAGTCCATTTTAAAGCGAAATAGTATGAACGATAAACGTGTGGAAAAATGATTGTGTTATTGCCTGCCATCGAAGACATAGACTATTGGAGGATACGAAGCTCTTATTTATGCCATAAATATCAATGATAAATAAATAGATATATATTCGCTTGACATAAGTGATTATAGTCTATACGAATAGTCCTATATCATGTGTGTATGCGTTTATATTTTTGGACCGCTTTGACACATCTTTTTCCATAAATAATTGTGACGATCATTACATATCATTATTTGCCTCATGCATTGAATTGTAAATTTGGTTGCTGGCAACTGATAACGTGGCAATGCCATGAATGGCTTTCCGATTTCCACACAATTGAAAACTTTGAATCATCTTAAAAGCCCAACAAATTCAACATAACAGTCCAGATGGGCACATAATAATCGTAACACGGTAAAATTGTGTGAATTTTTAAACGAATTTCTGTTGACGGGATGTTCACTTGATGAATTTATTGCTATCTCGGAATGTGACTTTTTCCCTATACAATTTTTGAGGATTCTCACTTTTAGTTTGCGTTGGTAACTTAGTACAAAACTTTTTCATTCGCATTCCATTGTCACCTTTGTCATACTCACATTATTCACTATGGGTCTGTTTGTTACCGGTTTGTATTTTCTGTTGCTGTCGCAATTCCAGCCGTTTTTTTTCGTCATTGCTTTTTTTTCGTTGCGTTTGCATTCTATTCATAAATTTATAGGCTTTGACAGTGCACGGCACCGCCAAAAGTAGAAGAGAAAAAATAAAAATAACAAACGAAAAATAAATTAACAATCAGGTATTCGTGATACATGTGCCCTCTCTTAGTATGGTGTTTATTTGTCGTGTTTTGTGTCTGAATGCGATAAATGCGATATGTTTGCGCGTGTATGTGTGATGGGATGCATATAAAATATAAATCAACCTCCAACTGAATATTTGATCTGTTGGTATTCACGCACATTGCCAGCATTAACGCGTTGAATGTGCAAATAAAAATGCCATTCGGTCGACCAAATAGCGAGCACAATGAACGAACGCTTTTCATGACAAAGCAATTGCCACAGAATCATACAGAC
>GL502863.1:339341-351893 GCA_000149185.1 Mayetiola destructor
TTTCACACCGAAAGGGAAAATAAATCGAATTGCTTTGATCTCATCACCATCGTCATCGCCATCATCAGCAATACAAGCATCCGATATGATGGTAACACCAACGCCTAAATCCAATTATAATGCTAAACCGAAAAAACGTGTCGTACCAACACGTATTAGCACCAACAGTGATGAATTCAATTGTCCAGCTTTTCGTAGCGATAATAATATACTGAATGTGTCACATGATGAGTGTGCGGACAGTGCACACGATTTACTAAAATCTCAAAAAGATATGATCCGACGTGTATTCCAAGTGGAACAACCAAATCAAACATCGACACATGCATTTTCGCAAGTGAATATTCACCAAAATGCTGCCCATCCGACAACAACAATCAAAGAAACAAAGCGAATACCACCATTGAACCTTAACCAAATCACAAATAAATTTTTGCTTGACAAATTTATTGATATTTATTCAACGATACTCGACTTAAATCTCATAACGAACATTTTAACCGAATTATCGTATTTGGTAAATTTAATCAATGCCGATCTAGACGAATACTACGAACGTAATCCGCATATGGTAAATACTAATAGTAACGACCGAACAAATGCGATTGAATCAACAACATTAAAGGAAATTAATGCCGACGGTGGTAAACAATCGTTGGCTGATAAACAATGCGATAAGGAACAATTGGAAATGAAGGAGCTGCAGCATCAACAACAGAAACAACAACAATATCGAGACCGACATCAAGCATTGCCACAATTTCAGCCACAACAAAACCAAATCGCATCAAATACTTTGCATCCAGTTATATCGTTGGATTGTAATACGGCGACGTTGAATGAACTCAGCACCTGTGCCACTAAAGAAGACAATGTGAATGATATTGACATTGATATCATTACACTTGCCTCCATCATTCTCAAGAATATCAATAATTGCGTTTATTTTGGTTTAGGCGTACTAAAATTACAATGTTCCATATTGCGTTTGCTTGATATCACATCGATAAAAGTGCTTTTAGAAAATGAACGCCTAACAACATTGAATGCGACTTTAACGGATGATCTAATGAAAGTCTATTCACATAAAATGCAATTGGAACGGTCGTTACGCAGCAGTCATAATACATCGCATACTGTTTCATCGTCCATATTAAATGTGACACACAATGGTAGCATCAAAGTATTTTATCAACAAGACCAAGATACGCAAATAAATTTTCCATCAACTCGAGAATTTGGTGCATTTAAAAAGCAACGTGACATATTCTATAGTATTTTGGGGTAAGTTATCGATGCTCAAGATGCCGACGGCTACTATTCAATTAAGCAATAGCATTTGGTTATGTTATTTCAAGTTGATATTTGAGTGGACTGAAATGAGATTCCTGGGAATTTATGATTATTATTATAGTTATTTTTGCTTCATTTTCTTGGAAAATCTTTCCATTTACGGAACGAATTACTTGATCAGGTTGTTTTTGGCCTAAATTTGCCCAAAAGATAGTTTTGAATATAAATACATATCCGGAGATGGTGAATTCAACATCTGGTCATCGGGTATCAAATACCAAAGACCGAAGGTTTTTGACCAAATTTAATAATAAATATTCCATTTCTTTCATTTGTTCAATTTTGCAATAATCCATTCGATACAGTCGATGGAATCACATCAATTTCCATATCGATATAGTCGTATTCACGTCATCCCCATTGACATAACTATTATTATTGCTGTTGTTGTTGTTGTTGTAGCACTTTTTGTTCACAGCATTTTCTAAATGCTCCCTTTCGATTTCTTTTTGACGCATTTAAAGGACATGGGAGGCAAAGCACCTAAATCCAACGTGGAACTTTGAAACTGAACTCGGACAAAAAGTACAATCAATGCTGAATTTAATGGATCATCCAATAAATATGGCGCATATGGCAAAACTATTTACATCACAATTGATTTTATCGTGCAATTTCAACGTATGTATATCTAATATGTATAGTATGTAGATTGTTTTCATATGTATTTATCAGTGTATGGTATACCATTGGAGACTGTAAGCAATTCCATTTACCCATCACCCATTGACCACCATATCGTAATATCGCTTAAAGCTTTAGACACTTGTCCGATTTGCTTGCAGTTTGTGTTAAATCCGTTGCTTAATGTTTTATAACCATTGGTTTTAGATGCGTATGCTTGGCCATATAAAACACACATTGTTCGAACATGTAGAATAATTGTGACATTCACTTAAATGTATAATATGTAGCACTCGCTACGACAACTGAAACAAAATATATTCAATTTTGTATGACGCGAATGGTTTAAAGAAATCGAGCAACGACACGGAGAATGGAGAATGAACAACAGAAATAGAATGAGAACGGAATAAACGTGAATGGTATTGTCCATTCCATCGTTGTCATTTCCAATTCGTAAAACTAGCAACTAACAGAGATTAGTAGAACAATATGTCCTTGTGTGTTTGTGTGCATTGTGCATCTCCGAGTCTGTGTTCGATGCTCGATATATTCAACTTTATCTGATTATTAGTAATCGGTTTTTTGTCTGTCATTCATTCACTAAATTCTTTATTCTTTTTTGTCCTGAATTTTTCAACAACAACAACAACAACAACATATCAGGAGGTCATTCAATCTGAAATTCAATCTGATTTGCCGAATATCGATCCATCAAAATTGAATAAATTACGACAACGTTTGATTGCACCGAGCGATTTTAGCACGCCGTTCCAATTTTCAGGCAATCAAATTTTTTTTAAAGATTTTATTGTTGCCGCCCAAGATCAAACGATATTTATCGAACAGCTGAAAATTATTTTGACAAATGAATTGATCGACATGAACGATTCCTCGTATGAAACATTGAATCTATCGACCATTGTTGAAAATGACCATCAACGTTATCATGAATACATTGTTAGGCCAGAAACATTGTCTACGCTCAGTGTGCTAGCAAAGTTTTTGGGTTTAATAATGGCACGGCCGTTCGTTTATGAATTCGGAATCAATACAACGGTTGATAATCGACAAATTGAACTGCGTAACAAGGTAAATTACCGTTTTTGTTCAAATTTTTGTTTTAAATTTTCAATTTTATGAATTTCCTTTTTTTTTCGATTTGCTATAGATTTGCAGCCCCATCGATATAAGGGCCATTTTGAAGAATTCAATTGTCAATCAAAAATTAATCGTCACACTTCCGTGGGTCGTTCAATTCATTTCGATGCTGGACTCCGTTAGTTTGCGTTCAAAATACTATCGTGATGTGTTCCATATGTTTTACGAATTGTACATGATGACTTCGAATTGTGAATCGAATACGAAATTGTCATTAAGGCCAACTTCCGTATTTATAATTCGGTCATGTTTGGGTTGGCTTTTTGATCAACAAAATGTGCCAAATGAATATTATTTGTATCGTCAAACTCGCAATCCAATAATGAATGCTTTATTGCCTGATGCTCAAAAAATTGAACTCATCAACATTGAAATATTTGTGCGGGAAAATGTAGCCTCTTTCTTTCAATGCAACAATCAACGGATCGTCCTCAATGGTGACTATAAACACGATTCAGCACACCAATTATGTGGAACTTTCGAAAAATTAGCCACCGACCGATATGCATTGAGCGACACCATTCAGCGCAGCCAAGAAATTGCCGAAAAAGCGGATAAAAAGGACACCAATTTGAATACTTTGAAAGATTTCGATCCATTACTCGAATCCGTGTTGCAGGCAGCATGCCCATTTTTAGCTGATTTTCGTGTATCCATAATGCCAAAACGAAATTCAAAAGTTATTTCACGAACGGGCCGTTTGCGTCATATAACGCCAAAAACTTACCAACCATCAATGTCAACCACATCAACAACAATCCAAACACAAACGTCTCCACGGACAACCATGAAGTCCAACAACAAAACCATCGCACAAAATGATACACAAACAAAATTGGTCGATGCATTTTTACATTCACAAAGTTTATCCGTTCGTCGTACCGTTGAATTTGTACAGGAACGAGTTTATTCGGCTGTGGTTAAAGATTTTCAAATTGAAATTTTAATGCCATTTAAGAGGAGCATCTCTGAAGCCATCGATAAAATTCAATTGAACGATTCGCAAGCAATCTTAGACGAACTCTATCAAATCTATGCAAATGGTGAAAAGGAATTATTGAAATTGTGGCAAGAATTCGTAACGCCAGTTGCTTTGGATAGAGTCAAGGTAAATATATTTTTTTTCCTCATTCTTTGCCCCTAAACGAAATTGAAAATGAATTTATCGTTACTATTTGCACACAACGTATAGAGAAAATCGAGATGGCAAAAAAAATTCGTCATTGTCGTAATTGTGTAAATAGAAAACCGAATAGAAAAAATAGAACAAACAACCAAACACAAACAGCGAAAAATTGTTTAATCAATCGATTTGTTTGCAATTGTAGGAAGCTTTTGATGCCCTGTTACCTCATGAAACTGTCGATGCGTGCAAATTGACTTGTATAAATATTGCTGTTCAACGAGCTTTGGCGAAAGTCAACGATTGGCGTACAACACATCTAAAAGACATGGGTAATTCGATTTAAGTTTATTTCATTCATTTGTTCAGCTGCAAATAAACACACTGTACACTGTACACTGTACACTGTGTGCCCACACACAGAAATTTGCAATATTGTATTTCACAATTTCACAGTCAGCGAGAAAAAAAAACTGTCGCCAATATATTTGGTAAATTTGACTTATTTGTGTGGAAAAACGGCAGTAAAATATTTGGAGCCTCACACTTTTTCTAACTGCGTAGAACTATCAACATTATATCGTTGACTGTCAAAAACACTTTTGCAGATCTTTGTAGGCAAACGAAGACCAACCGAACTTGCATACATTTCCATTGGCAAAATGTAAATCGCAAGATTACGAATTGTAAAAAAGAAACGAAGGAGAGTACATCTTTTTACGGAATGCACAATTTAATCTCAACACATCGTACACAATTTATTTTCCAAATGATATGATTCCAATATAACATTGTTTTCTCATTCCATTTTTTTTTCTTTTCCACTTCATTTCATTCGTCTTGAATTCATCATATTCATTTTATCATTGCGGAACATGATGGGCGGGCATACTTCAGAAATATTCTCCAAGGATATTCAAGCCGACGTGGAAAAAGTGCTGAACAACACACTATCAATGCAACCGCAAATGAAAAACACTTTCAAAATTGATTTGACGGTACTTCCACCATGGAAAGTATTCGATGGATTACAGTATAAATTGCATCAACTATCCATGTATCCGGATCAAATACAAACCGATAATATTGAGAAAATTTTAACGGAAATCCAAAATTGTATAAAACAGCACGTGCTACCCGATTCAATGCACAAGACTATTGGAATGACGACAGTTTATCTTCTGTTATTACTTGGTAAGTGTTTTATACTTTTCTTCGAGTATCATCTTCTTCTTCAGAATGTTCTTCAATTTGTTTCTTTTTATTTTTCGTTCAATTTAATAGTTTGTAATCGTCCCGAAATGGTCACGAAATCGATAATCGAACAATTTATTAAACTTTGGAAATTGAAACAATTCACATTGTTTGTTCAGCCGCCATCACAATCGCAAACCACTCAAAGTGATAATATCAAATTACCAGATAATCAAACTAAAGTAACATCTGATACTATTGACACTGTTGTAAATGCTGTTGCCGATACTGATGCTTCAATCATCCTAGCAAAGCCATCGAAACCATCCGATAACACTTATTTATTTTCCGTAATTCTATCACCGGTTAATGTATACGCTCAACAGGCTAAGCCACGTATACATTTCGAAAAGTTGGCCGATCTCATAATCACGTTAATCGAAAATCGTCTGATGAGTTTGGCATTTTTGAACGAACAATGCATGAATTTATTGCACATGCAATGGGATCCGGTAATAATTGTTTAATTTTTTCAATTAAATTTTTGCGTTCCTCTTTTTCCATCAATCCGCTTGCCCAATCAATCTCTCATTCTTTTTCTATCTGTTTTTTTTGCTTGTGTTATTGATAGCCTGCATTGGACAAAATTGCCATCACCATACAATGTGTAATCGATAGATGCCGCAGCTCAAGTGAAAGTGACGATGTATTGTTTTCTGAAATGCTTGTTGATCTTATACGCGGAATGGATGATATAACATTCGATGCATGAAGCACATCACACCAACCAAATCAATTACAATCATTTTTTTTTCACATTTTTTTTTATACATGAATCGATAATTGCCTCATGTCTCAGGTTAACAAGATTAATTGAATATTTCGTGCAGTTTTTAATTGGTTTGGAGTAATCAAATTCCCATGTTCAAATCTAATTAATTCGTAATGTTTGAATTCAAAAATGTCACGATTAGAAGCATTTTAATTCATCAATATTACACTTTTCATCTTGTGTGTGTGTGGGTGTGAAGAGTAAAGAAATTCATCATCAGCATTAATTTGTTTCTTTGAATTCAGATTTCTTTTTCCTGTATTTTGGTCCATTTCAATACTAATAATAAAGTTCTGTTTTTGAATGAAGATGTTTTTTTGATTATTTCACAGACTGGTTACTGGTTACGAAGGCCACATTTATCTCTCAAAGTAAAACAAATCCCCTTTTGAATTCGAGCAAATGGGAAAGCACCAAAATGAAATTCAAAATATCATAGATTTCAAGAGAAACAAAATCAAAACAAAATTAATAAGTTAAAAATAAAATCATCAAATCAATAATAAAATTACGTCTGCAAAACATTTCTCTTGAAATTTATTTCCAAACCATTTAATGACGGAAAAAACATCGTTATAATCATCTCATTTATTGTATTTCCTCTTCCATTCTTTTTTATGTTGATATTTGGAGTGGGACGGTCGGTCTACTGCTCTGTATAAGTGTGAGTATCGTGTATAATGCACAATGTACAATGTTCAATGAACATAATAATAATATGAAAATGGGCAATTGCATTTTATGGCTGTTTATTGTTTATTGTTGCACAAATTGTCGCTTTAAATTATGTGTTAATGTAAGTGATGACCCATTTCAGCCATTTTGTTTATTCATTCCAATATGAAACCTTTTTCCACTCATACGAACAATATAATAATAATATCGCTTAATACACAATTGCATTGTCATTTCGCGTCCAGCGCAAATTACATAATGTATTAAACGAATGGAAATTGTTTGTACTCTTTTGATTTTGAAATCTGCAAGAAAAATAAAAACAAATGCATTTTAAAAGTTGCCACCGTGTACGATTTACCCCAAACTAGTTGATTGTAGTATTGCATCGGAACGAAGTTGAATATTTAAGTTCGGTACGCCATCTGCTTCGTAGTGACTGCGCGTACCGAACTATCGGTGACAAACCCGAATTTCAAAATAATTAAAAAAGTGTGATTAAAAATTGGGCCTAATTCCGGTCACGACTCACGCGCGTATGAAGCCGCATAAAGTGTGATTTTGGTCATTTTTATGGCATGTTGGTTCATTCTACGTACCGTATATATCCCTGTTATTATGAATTAATTTGAAAGATATTGAAGTTCCTAAATTTTGAATCATACTTGATGGAAAACAGTTAAAAGTATTAGGGGGGCGAAACATTGGCTTTTGACGTTTCTCAAGTGTACTTTGACAGTTCTTTCAAAACGTCAAACTGAAGTTTCGCCTTCCTGAGAGTTGAATATTTAAGTTCGGTACGCCATCTGCTTCGTAGTGACTGCGCGTACCGAACTATCGGTGACAAACCCGAATTTCAAAATAATTAAAAAAGTGTGATTAAAAATTGGGCCTAATTCCGCTCACGACTCACGCGCGTATGAAGCCGCATAAAGTGTGATTTTGGTCATTTTTATGGCATGTTGGTTCATTCTACGTACCGTATATATCCCTGTTATTATGAATTAATTTGAAAGATATTGAAGTTCCTTAAAATTTTGAATCATTCTTGATGAAAAACAGTTAAAAGTATTAGGGGGGCGAAACATTGGCTTTTGACGTTTCTCAAGTGTACTTTGACAGTTCTTTCAAAACGTCAAACTGAAGTTTCGCCTTCCTGAGAGGGTTCTATCCAATTTGGTTTCTCTCTATTTCTTCGACATTTTTAGTGGACCAGAAATAGAAGAAATGCTAAGACTGGATCCAATATATTGTTGTGTCATCAGACAAATACCAAACATGACTTAATCAGTCCGATAGGTTTAAGTTTCGAGTAGTTCTTTTATTCGCCGCAAGAGCACGATTTGAATTATTTATTTACAATTTATGTAACTAGAATCCAGTCATTGTAGAAATACATCATTTGACATATTCAAATCTTCGTTCACAATATCATGGTGAAATCTTATCATGGCATTGTGATATCACAATTCATCATGTCGAATTGTTAATGATTCCCGCGTACCTTTTCTCTGTGCATCAAACTGAAATTGAAGAACAATTCTTTTTTTTAAATGCGAATTCTTCAAAATACATGGTACGAGTTTTCACAAAATAATGATGATGTAGATTATTATCGTCAAATGTTTTTATCATTATTCCTTTGTTATCACAAGTGTCAGTAACTCCGAACAGAAACAAATTTATTTTCGAATTCCGCAAAATATTTCTAATAGAAATAAATAAAAGGCGATGGGCCGATCTATATGACCATCAGTTACTTTTCCTATTTGAAATTCAAATCATCGGCTGGTTAAAGATTTCATTTTCAAGAATTAAAAAAGAAAAAATGGGCATCGCCTGCGGCTTGACTGTGGTCTTAGTTATATTCAAAGGAATTGTGAGTACGTTATTGGTATTTTTTGCTTCAAAATGAAGACATCCTTGTTCTCACAATTAGATAATTCAGTGTGAAGGTGCTGGGGATCCAATCTCACCGAATCGTATACAAGTTGCACCAACCATTGATATCAAAGCAGATCAACCATATTTGCCAAATGATTTAATTGAGGCAATTGTCAGTAAAACTGATTTTGAAACAATAAAAAAGACCGTACGATCGCGAATAGTACCTGCAAATTACATCATAATGAGCAAAATTTTAAAAGATCACATAATTCAAATTGTGCCACATAAGCTTAGTTTTAGAATCTATGAACATTTTCAACTTGGTGACTTATTCCTGAGATTCAGCAGCTATCGAACCCTTAGATCATTTTTCGATAAATTCGGTGACCAAGTAAAGAAAATTGAAATTTGGTACAACCCCACAAATAGGGATGTTCCACTTAAAGAAATTAACCAGGAAATTATCAAAAGATATGCAAACAATTTAGAAGAGCTGCGTATTAACAGTCAGAATGATGAGACATTTTGGAAAGATTTGTCAAATGGAGAAAATGACATTATTTTTCCAGAAGTGAAAAAATTCCAATTTATGGGTTGCAGCCGTCGAATTGAATTAAATTGAATTCAATATTTCCCAAACTTGAATGTCTCAAGCTGATGGGATTCGTAACCGATGTGAATTGCTTGAAAAATGTGAAGAAATTGAAGGAATTAACACTGGCCACCGGTTCGATACAAGAGGACCAACTTGGTTATATTTTTGCAAATAATAAGGGAATGACAAAGATTTTTCTCTCAGCGCCCAATAAGACGGAAACAATGTACTTGATTGCAGAATATTTGACGAATTTAAAAACATTCGCGAATAGTACCAGCAAATTACATCATAATGAGCAAAATATTAAAAGATCACATAATTCAAATTGTGCCACATAAGCTTAGTTTTAGAATCTATGAACATTTTCAACTTGGTGACTTATTCCTGAGATTCAGCAGCTATCGAACCCTTAGATCATTTTTCGATAAATTCGGTGACCAAGTAAAGAAAATTGAAATTTGGTACAGCCCCACAAATAGGGATGTTCCACTTAAAGAAATTAACCAGGAAATTATCAAAAGATATGCAAACAATTTAGAAGAGCTGCGTATTAACAGTCAGAATGATGAGACATTTTGGAAAGATTTGTCAAATGGAGAAAATGACATTATTTTTCCAGAAGTGAAAAAATTCCAATTTATGGGTTGCAGCCGTCGAATTGAATTGAAATTGAATTCAATATTTCCCAAACTTGAATGTCTCAAGCTGATGGGATTCGTAACCGATGTGAATTGCTTGAAAAATGTGAAGAAATTGAAGGAATTAACACTGGCCACCGGTTCGATACAAGAGGACCAACTTGGTTATATTTTTGCAAATAATAAGGGAATGACAAAGATTTTTCTCTCAGCGCCCAATAAGACGGAAACAATGTACTTGATTGCAGAATATTTGACGAATTTAAAAACATTAAGTGGAACTTTTCCTATATGAATGTAATGCCGTAGAATGTATTGAAAAATTGAATCACATCAAAGAATTCACAATAAGTTTTTTTGATAATGGATTCGATTCTCTGAAGAAATTGTTCGAACATTTCGATAAAAAATTTAAATTGCAAACATTAAAGTTCGTACATTTTGATGAATCTTCATATCAAAATTTTGAGGATAAAATGACAGAAATCAATATTCATTTGGAAAAATTTAAGAAACCAACATGGACACTATCACGTGAGAAAGAGATTGGGAAACGTCAAAATTACTTGATATTTAGACGCGACCGATGTTCATGGGAGTCTTGCAAGAAATAAGTGGCTTTCTTTCACAATGTTTGATTCTAACTTCAAATTGATATTTCAAATTAATAAAATAAAAAGAGTTTTTAGGCTCAAAAATTCGTTCCATTCACTGTGTTTTCGATAACTACTGTTATCTTCGAGGCTTTCACTTGGATTTCTTTAGTTATTCCCCTTCACTTATGCACTTATCTATGCATGATGCATGATGCATATATTATTTGTTTGTGTGTGTTCCATAATATTTTTATTGCAGTCCCATCAAATGAAAAACACGAAAAATGGGTTTTTAGAAAGAAAATCCTGTATGTATGTCGTTGTCGTCATCGGCACTTTTATAAATATGTCTTGTTAGAACGATAACGGTTCTGGAATGCATAAATGTGTCTGGTTTTATGATTGGATATTATTCGGGGCATCCTACAGATGAACCCTATTAATTTTGAGCTTAATAGAGGAAGTACCAGGGTTGCTATGAGCCTGAAACACCACTTTTTTTTCGAAACAAAACCCGAAATTTTTTTAATTTTTTTTTCGCCAATCGATTGGAAATCGTCTGAAACGCGTAAAAAACAATTTAAAACAAGACAGTATTCAGTCGTACCGAATACACTTATATGCACCGAAAGTGGTGCCAAACTTTTATCCTCTCAAAATTATTTTGAAAATGTCGAAAATTCTTGGAAATGTCGAAAATTCTTGGAAATTTTTGGAGATTTTGAAAATTTTTGGAGATTAAATATTTGGAAATAGATCCAAAAGTTTCAACTTGATCCGACCATTAGAAATTGGTCAAAAACTCGATCAAAGTGGGGATGGAATTACAAAAAAAAAAAAAAAACAAAACAAAAGTAGTAATGCCCCTCCGGTGCATAATAAATTGTTTTAAAGATTTAAAACAAACTAATTCACAATATTTTTATGATTTTTTTTATAGTTTCTGAATTGAATGATGTTTCGTTATTTGTTTGTAAATAAAGTTTAGTGTTTCTTATCTCATTCCTTTTAATTATAGATACAGACACAAATCAATCAATTGGCAAAAAAAAGATTCAAAGTTTTTCGTACTTTTTAAAAAAGAAATTTGAGGGGACCCTTGGGCAAAAAAAAATCAAAACAATTATTTTTCTCTGCATTTTAGACGATTTCCAATCGAGAATTTTTCCAAAAAAGGCCACAGGCCAGATTCATTTACATACGTATAGTGACGTCTATGGCCCCGTTGATTTTCGGTGTAATGCTTTATATTTTGATAGAGCCTTAGGTTAGGCACCAACGAAAATATGATTAAACTTAAAGCAGATATATAGCATTTTAAGTAGAGTTAAAGCTTCTGCTCTTGTTCAAATTGCCTAACTTCAGGCAAATTTTCAGTGGATCAACGTTGATGTAGTTGGCACTGATGTCAAATGTCAACAAAGCTCAATTAAATTTTGTTTGGCATGATACAGGAGTGCATCGGTTGTTTGAAGAAAATGTTATATTCAACTTTTGTCGGTCGATCTGACCTTGATAGTTTGCAAAGTTCCGTGTGTTTTTCCGTCAACACACTCATTTAACATCATTTAAATAAATTTAAATATTCTTCCATTTGAAACGATTGAAGGTCATACTTCGTTTCAATAATGTCTGTGATATGCGTATTGACAAATTTTGGAATATCAAATGTAAATATTCCCGAATTTTATTTAAGAAAAAATTAAACAGACACTCCATGAACATTTGAAAGAATGATGATGCAGCAACGAGCATTATTAATTAGAAAAAATTGAATATTCTGAGAATACAGTAATTTTATTTCGATAGAATCCACAATATTTTCACAATCAATAATTTATGCGAAACATTTAGGCTTAGTTATTAACAGT
>GL502863.1:365594-410812 GCA_000149185.1 Mayetiola destructor
AAAAAAAGAAACTTCGTTCAGTTTTGACATTTCTCAACCGTTTGTTCATAGAATCTGATACAGTGATTTGTGTGTGTAATAATGATCAATGATAAAAATCTACATCATTATTTTGTAGAAAGTTGTACCGTGTATTTTGAAAAAGTCGCATTTAAAACAAAGAACTTTTCTTGAATTTCAGTTTGATGAAGCTTTAAGAATGGAATGTGTGGACGAGACATTATTACATAAAATCGGTTTGTTAAGAAGGCCTACTACATTCAATGATACATATGTATTATTTGTACGTAAATCGGAGCTGGGAGCGACCCCCTCGGTCGGCCGCTACTCACTCTGATCATTCGATCATCACTCGACTCGCTAGCGAATGAAATTTTTTCCGCTCGAGTCGCTTGAGCGAAGAGAGAAATTAAAAAAAAATCGATTTGCACTAACGAGTGAGTCGAGCGAGTTGGAGTCGCTCGGATTTGAGTCGAGCGGATCGAGTCGCTCGAGTCGCTCTGTTTTATAGTAGCTGAAGAATTGGCACTGAAGAGTGAAGAGCGGCTCTTCAAGAGCCACAACGATTCGAGATTTGAACATATGTGAACAGTTGAAATATCGCTCTAATTTCTGAATTCTGACAAACATTAATATCATATTCGTGATTAGGAAAAGAACAAAGAATGTGTTAATTTCTCTTTGATTTGTTTTATTTCTCGCACTTGGTTGCAACTTTGCACATCGATATGTCAACCGAAGATTGACCACTGAACAACCACAACACATGAATGCGAAACCATATCGCTGAAATCTATTTAAAATAAATAAATTAACGACAAAAAATACTATCTGCTACTCACTCGACTCAATCAAATCGCCTCGCTTCACGCTCAAGCAACTCTGTCGACTCACTTGCTCCCAGCACCGTCGTAAATGCAAAAGAAACATTGGACAACAAACACAAACAAACAATATATGCAATATGCATTATGCATCATGTATAGATGAATGCAAAAGTGAATGGCTGTAGCTAGAAAATCCGAGTAAAAGTCTCGAAGATAACAGTAGCTATCGAAAGCACAGTGAATGGAATGAAACTTGAGCGTAAAAACCTTTTTTATTTCGTTAATTTGATTTATCAATTACATGTTAGAATCAAACATTGTGAAAAGAAAGTCACTTATTTCTCGCGTCTAAACATCAAGCAATTCTGACGTATCTCCGTTCGATAGGGTCCCCATTTGATAGTCTGTTCCTTTTGTGATATTATCCATGTTGGTTTCCCAATGAGCTCCAAATAAATATTGATTTTTTTCATTTCGGTTTCATAAGTTTTGTATAATGATTCATCAAAATACACAAACTTCAATGTTTGCAATTTAGATTTTTCATCGAAATTTTCGAACATGTTTTTCACGTAATCGAATCCATTTTCATAAAAAGTTGTCGTGAATTCTTTGATATGGTGCAATTTTCTAATACATTCTACAGCATTATATTCTTTAACTAAAAGTTCCAAAATTTCAATCTTTTCGAATTGTTTGATGAAATTAATGATTCGATCATCAGTTAGATTTCCATCCAAGATGAGTTTTTTCAGGTTTGGCATAACAAATGAAACATTACCGATTAAAATTTGCTCGTCCATTTCATCAAACAGAATATCAAAGTGGCTCACTGACGGAAGTTTATATACTGGGTCGTTGTTTGCTCGTAACAAAAAGTTTCCACCAGGAAATTGAATTTCAAGTGTTTTTAAACTCGTCAAATATTTTGCAATCGAGTGCATTGTCTTCGCCATTTCGGGCATTGAGAGAGAAATTTTTGTCATGTTTGCATTATTTTTAAAAATATCATCAAGTTGGTTTTCTTCTATGGTGGTGCACAGCATTAATTCTTTCAATCCTTTCACATTTTCCAAGCAATTTACATCAGCTATGTAACCAATCAGCTCGACAGATTCAAGTTTGGGAAATATTAAATTCAATTTGAGTTCATTTCGAGTGCTCCGACCCACAAGTTGAAACTTTTTCACTTCTGGAAAATTGATGTAATTTTCTCCATCTAATATATCTTCCCAAAATCCCACATCATTCTCACCAAGATCCGTTTTAAATCGTAGCTCTTCTAAATTATTTGCACATCTTTCGATCATATTCCGGTAAATTTCATTGTGTGGAACATCATTTTTGTAAAAAATTTCAATTTTCCTCACCTGATCACCAAATTTATCGAAAAATGATAATTGTTTTTGATAGCTGCCGAATCTCAGGTATACATCATTTTCATAGATACTACCATCAAAATCTGGCATAATCAAAATTATGCGATCTTTTAATATTCTGCTGATTACGATGCCAGTTGCACGTATTGTCCGCGATTGTATGGCATTTTTTATTGTTGCAAAATTAGTTTTACCGACAATCACTTCAATTAAATCATTCGGCAAACATGGTTGATCTGCTTCGATATCAATAATTGATGATGCATCTTGTATACGATTCGGTGAAATTTCATCCCCAGCACCTTCACACTGGATTATCTAATTGTGAGAACAGGGATGTTTTCATTTTGTAGCAAAAAAATATTAATGACAAACTTACAATTCCTTCGAATATAACTAGAAACACAGCCAAGCCATAGGAGAAACCCATTTTTTCACTTTTAAACTTTGGAAATGAAACACTTTATTAGCGAACGATTTAATTTTTAAATCGAAAAAGCAACTAATGGTCCTATAAAACCACACATCGCCTTTTATATGTTTCAATTATTATATTTTTATAAGAAATATTTTTGGGAATTCGAAAACTTATTCGTTTTTGTTCGGAATTATTGGTATATGTTACAACAAACGAATAATAATTATAATAATGATGAACGATAATAATAACACGGTACAACACTGATTTTGTTCCAGGCCCGTCATGTGTAATTGTGATATTTCGGTTTTGATCTATATAAATTCCATAAAATCGATTTTTTTCTTCACTATTTTTACGAATTAAATATTAAAATTGGCTTTTTTTCACTAAATGAACAACCTGCGCCATCTTGAATATTAGAAATATTAGCAAATATTAGCGCTCATTAAATTTGGTGTCTATCCCCTCGTGTAATTCCTTGTAGGACTCACCGAGTGTAATGCATGGGTTTTGAAAAACGTGTGACAGATATTTTTTTAATCGCATTTATTTCTTATTTTCAGTCCTGGGGTCCATATTGTACCTGTGTATTACCCTCGGCGAGTCCTACAAGAAAATATACATGATGAGCCTGGAACAAATAGTTTCCTAAAAAATGAGAATCATTTATGTCAGATTTCTATGCCATCCATCAGCACGGACACATTAACGTTAGTCGAGGCACTTACATATATGTGTGGCTGAGAGCAAAAAAAATCTAACTTTTCTCACCTCCTGCTTCCACTTATGGACATTTCTGTAGGCGAGAGCAGGAGGTGAGAAAAGATAGACTCTTTTTGCTCCCAGCCCGACATATATGAGTAAACCTTAGTCGTGACACAAACCAAAGTAGCCGAGATGAGATAGTATAATCATGTTCCTTATACTTTGTTGTATAGTGTAATTAACATCATTATTTCGTGAAAATTTGTACCGTGCATTTTGAAGAATTTGCGTTTAAAATAGAGGACTGTTCTTGAGTTTCAGTTTGGCGAAGCTCGAAGAATGGAATGTGTGAACGAGACAGTACATACAATCGATCTCTTAGTAACAGGCAAATGTGTCATAAAATTTGAACAAAATACACCAAACTACGCTCCATTGTGAATAAATAAACAAGTTCCAACATTTGTTAAAATCCTAATCAAATAAAATTTTTCCACAAGCGTTCATTCTTTTCCTGCGTATAAATTCAGGTTAAAACAATTACTGTTACGTTTGTAATGAAATCATTTTGTACAATATGTAAAGGAATTTCTTTGCATTTTTAGACCATAAATCTGGCTATATTGAATGAACTCCATGTTTTGCCACAAAAAAAAACACAGTTTTGGTCAATTACTATCCCTCCCCCTAAGGGATCGGCCTACAGGTCAAAATTTTGGGTTTTTAGGGAAAATACCAGTGATCGGCAAATCAGTGAGTATACATTAGCGTGTCCCAATTATTTTGAATCAACAATCAACACATACTTTTAGTATCGTCGTGGGTTTTGGGTTGCAATAGTAAAAGAAAAGCGTCTAAAAATCTTTCTTCGTCTTCATAGCGCGGAAAGAGAGTCCGTGTTTTCGCTTGAGTCTTTATAGTTTTCAAGAGAGTATTATTTGAGCAAGATACAAAATTCATGGCGACTAGATCATAATTACGTCGCACAAAATTCAATTCTATTTCTACAATGCGATTTTTCGAATATTTGAAGTTTCCCTTGCAAAATCCCGATTTTGATCAAGTAGCCAAAAAATTTGTATGTCTCTCAAATAATACTCTCTCGAATACTCCAAAAAATTGAGCAAAAAATACGGACTCTCTTTCCTTACTATGAAGACGAGGAAAGATTTTTGGTCACTTTTCTTTTACTATTGCATCCCAAATATCACGACGATCCTAAAAGTATGTGTTGATTTTTGATTCAAAAATAGTTGAGACACGCTAGTATACATTCACAGTAGAAATACGAATCGTATACGTTATTTTGCCGTACATGCGGCACATACGCTCAAATACACAAATACGAACGTCTTCTTAGATTTATATGCACATATAAATACGACGAACTGTTCATATACGTTCGTATTTGGTGGTCTAAGCGTATGAGCCACATGTACGGCGAAATATACGAGTAGAAATAACATCTAGAATCTAGAACTATCGGTACCAGAACCAAATGCCAAAATCGATTAAAAAAGCACTGATAAGTAAGAAATTTCACTTCTTTGAAACGTCTTATGACTCGAGCTCACGGGCATTTCAATGGACAATTTATTTGAAATGGTTATGTTTAACTCAAATAAAAATATAAATAATTCTCAAAGCTCGAAGCACTTGTCAAAATACGTAGCTAAAACAAAAAGTAAAATTTTTCTCTCTTATTCGCGAAAATAAATTGATATATATATATAAATAAGACCCAAATACAACTGCCCGCTTATTTTAGAGGCTGATATAGTGTATTTGGACAAATAAATTGAACACCAATTCAAATTTCAGAAGAAACAAAATATGCGAAAAATTAGGGAAATAAAGAGTTTTGTGCTAGTTACCGAGAAAACTGTCACCCTATCTATTTCATTGCCTTGTTGTATTGTAATATTTCGGATCGGGCTCCTTTCAAAAATATAAACAGAAATCAAATAAATGGATCCATTACAGCTATAGTAGTAATGTAATAATAACAGCATCGATAACAATGGACGATGATCAAAATTGATTGCTCGGACCAACATATAACATACACAATGCACACCACACTTACATAAATAACAACGAATTCACAAATTAAGAAGATCAACAGAAAGAGACTGAGCAAAATCTCTTGCATGTTTATTGATAGTTGTCTACTGTCTACGACATGCCCAATGATAACATTATTTATTGTTATCGTCGTTTTTGGTTTTTTTTTCATTCTTTTTCTTTTTCGTAATATTTTAATTTTGAGGTTATTCCCCATAATTCTACATTGGCATTTATGGTTCGGTCAAAGAATTATTATCATTGCCTTTGTTCCATTTGCTTCGATTTGTTTTCGTTTTGTATTTATCAAATGTAGATTTTAAAACCGGGGCTTTTGTGCTCGTTTTTTCCCCTTTTATTCCTCTACAATTGCTGTTTGTTTCATATTTGTGATGAATATTCAAAGTTTGCGACACAACAGTAGTGCTTATCGAAATCAAATAAATTCTATCCGGAATAAAGGCAGCCGTACGATAGCGAAGTGTTCGTATTCAGTTTGCAACAGTGATAAAGTGAACTTGAACTATGCATTTGTTCGGAGCAATTGTTGCATTAATTTGTCATTTATACATATCAAATGGTTATATTGTTGAACCGGGACCAGCAGTTCGGGCAACATCAGGTTAAATGAAAACTTTTCATTTTTGTCCAATAATTTTAATGATTTTCCTATCATTTTGTCGAAACAATGAAAATGTGCTCATATTCGAAATAATACGATAATGGTACTTTTATCACGATAGGTGAAGTTTGGCCAAAACCATTTGAACAAAAAACATACGATTATTTTTCCCTTGTTCGACCCAGCCTTCTGAAATTTCAAGTAAAATTTGCTTTTTTTCATATTTTATTTGCTTCGCTTCGAATTTATAATTCTATAAATTTTTTCATTTTTATTCAATGTATACGATTAATAGGTAACTGGAGAGAGTTGTGACATTTTGACCGAGGCAATTAGACGATACAAACGTATCATTCAGTCGATATTGAAACGGGAAACTCATAAAAAGCGTTCACGTCGTCCCCATGTCATCGAGCATTCGAGTCCAAATTTTCGAAATAATGATTATTTTACAGGATTTTTGGATGATATTACTGTTAATTTGAAACAACCCTGCGAAGATGAACCCAAACCAAATATGATTGAGATCTGTAAGACACAAACATACAAAATACACAGAGAAGACCTCAATAGAGAGAAAAAAAAACATTTTGAATTGCAGATAGCTTGAGAGTGGGCAACGCAACAGCGACATTGGAATCTGATACAATTTGGGGAATATTACGCGGTTTGGAAACATTCTCTCAACTCATGGTCGCCTCATTAGATCGGCTGACGGTAATTATTCCAGCAATTGTTTTCAACTGCGATTATAAACATTGTGAACACACAAAAAACTGTTGTGTTTATTTCTTTTGAAATTCAACAGTTGAAAATAAATGCAACGGACATATTCGATAAACCGCGTTATGGATTTCGTGGCTTGCTAGTCGATACATCACGTCATTTCATCAATGTTTTCACATTGAAACAAATACTGGACGGTATGGCATATAATAAATTGAATGTATTTCATTGGCACATTGTTGACGATCAAAGGTGAAATGAACGAATATTGGACTTTAGTATTGCATATTATGGTTTTTATTGTTAAACCATCTTTGTTTATAGTTTTCCATACGAAAGTAAAGTGTTTCCGGAATTGAGTGCACAAGGTGCATACAATAAGCAAATGATTTATTCCCAAAATGATGTCCATAATATAATTGAATATGCCCGGTTTCGCGGTATTCGAACTATAGCCGAATTTGATACACCGGGCCATACAAGATCATGGGGTGTTTCACATCCAGAAATATTAACAGCCTGTGAAGGTCAATTTGCCGGTAAAATGGGACCTATTGATCCGACAAAGGATGAATCGTATGCATTCATTGAGAAGCTATTTACCGAAATAGTTAAAGTATTCCCAGATGAATACATTCATTTGGGTGGCGATGAAGTTGGTTTCGAATGCTGGCAATCAAATAACGACATCAATCAATATATGAAACTGGAAAATATCACAACTTATGAAATGCTCGAAGAGAAATACATTCAGAAAATTGTTGATATGGTGTTTCGGTTGAAAAGGAGGTCAGTTGTTTGGCAAGAAGTATTCCAAAATGGTGTTAAATTGGCCAATGATACCATTGTTCATGTGTGGACTGGCGATCGGTGAGTGCCCATCGAATATAAAAGCTTAAACTTTGATTTTATACTATATTTGATATTCGATTGTAGGATGGGACTCTTGGACGACATAACGAAATCTGGTTTCTCAGCCATTTTGTCAAGTTGTTGGTATTTGGATCATTTGGCAACTGGTGGTGATTGGCGTAAATTCTATGGCTGTGAGCCAAGTGATTTCCCTGGAAATTCTGAACAACAATCATTATTGCTGGGTGGTGAAGCGTGCATGTGGAGCGAAGTAGTTGATAATTCAAATATTTTACAAAGAATCTTTCCACGTGTCAGTGCAACAGCCGAAAAATTATGGTCACAATTGAATGTCAATAGCTATGCCGAAGCCGCCCAACGACTTGAAGAGCACACATGTCGAATGAAAACTCGTGGTATTCCGGCTCAACCACCAAATGGTCCTGGATTTTGTGCATAAATTTAAAATGCCTATTTTTCGATAACAAACAGAATGAATGGTTGTTTTGGTAAATATTGCAATAAATACCACTCAAGTCTTTGGGTAATAAATTTCTTATTATCTCTGTTGAGAAATATAAACCGTTCGTTTTTGTTCAACTATCCATAAATCGAATAGCAATAACCAAAGGTCAAAGCATGTATATCAGCAGGCTAGCGTTACATATGTATATGATATTAATGTGTGCAGCTTACAGTGTGCTATATAGACATTATGTATTGTGTAGAGCAATGAAGAAACGAAAAACATTGAATTTCTGAATTGTTTACTCACGAATTGAATTGCAAGCAGACTATATTTGTTTTATCAGAAGAAATAAAAAAACATCTGCCACTTGTCGGCTCTCAAATAATTTTTATTTCATTTTTCTTCAACATTACGAAAATAGAGAAATTAAAAATAATGATATCATTCGATAAGAAAAATTAAATGCAAAATTTAAGAAATTTATAAAGCAACAATTTCAATCGATTTAACGTCTTCGCCATTGAAGAAATTTTCGGGTATCAAGCTAATGATCATAATGAGATATGAAAGGGCCATTGCAATAAAAAGCAAATGATCGATGATGTTGCCGAATGTGCGCCAGATTTTTGGTTTATCTTTTTCAGCTCTTTTTTCGTTTGCTTGTGATTCCACTAAATTGATGTCATCTTCTGTTGAACCATCTTCCGAAACATTTAGGCGATCCTATAGAAATTAAATCCAAAATTTCAGTTCGATCGGACAACAATTAACAAAATAATGATAATTTTTCAAAATTAGAAAAAAAAATCCAAATGTAGTAATCCACCATGTGGTACATAATAAAAGTGAATCTTACACTTTTGACAAGATGCTTTGTTAGAAAGAAACTTCCATATCGATTTGAGTGCATATGATTTGTTGTTTTTTCAACCCAATTCGGAAGTCCAACATCACATGTTGATAAACCTTGTACGATGATTGTGTTCACAATCAAAATTACAGTTATCAACAATGAATCTCTGAAATAAACAACTTAGAGAACAAAAAAGAAACGAATTTTATTTTTGGTATGTGAAGAGGTTAGAGAATATCCGCTAAAATATTATAAAATGAAAAATGAAAAAAACAATCGAAATAAAAATGAGAGAAAAAAAAATGTCTTGGAGGAGGAGAGATTCGAACTCTCGACTTTTCGCATGCGAAGCGAACACTCTACCTCTGAGTTACACCCCCAGTTAAAGATCAGTTGACTAAACTGAAATAAAACCTAAGCATATGAGAAAGCTTCGCTACAAAAACAAAAACACCACGTACATGGTACATGACACACGGCACAGCCATAGATCTGTCAAAATCCACACAATCATTCAAGCAATACCAACCAACGGTCATGTGTATTATTGTGTATTCCGAACAATGACGTTTCGATTGGATTGTGCGCCGTTCGCATATGTCAAGCGGATCTTTTTCACTTTTGTTATTGAAACGACGAATGAGGCAAAAGCATAACAGAACGAAAGTGATGAAATGATTTGTGTACAATAATAATAAAATGTTTTGATGTTTGTTGTGTGTGCAAATGTGTCTCATATCGCATTAATGATAAAATGCCACAAAAATTAATGACATTGACCCCATCGAATTATAGCTCGTTCTTTTTGTACAATTTTTGATTTGAAGTGGATGATATCGTGTACGTTCAACACTGGGATCAACACACGATTATGAACAATAAATCATTTTATATATTCACATCAACAACAATTCATAAATTAAATAATTATTATAATGAAAAATAATAATAATAATAATAATAATAATAATTATAACAATTTGGATCGATTTTAGTGAATGATTCGAATGCGCCTTACCAATGTCAGGCACGGAATCGCCGTTATGTGGAACTTCCCATTCCAATTGCTGCATATAGAGAAAATGCCCAAATAAACTCAACGATAACAAAATGATGCGACGGTTTGTCTCTGAATCCACCCATAACGATATCAAATTCAATGACACCAACGCTATTTAATAATATCAAAACATCATCGTCATCATTATTATTGTATGTGTTTATTATCACCAATCGAATTCTTATTCAACATACCGAATGCTGGCATAAGCATGAGGGTCGCAAAGGTGGCTGAATGGCGTTTAATTTCAAAAGAAAATGTTAGCGATGGATATGTTTGTCTTGTATCTGAAAAATTGCCATGATTCCGTTTATAGCTGGCACGCAACATTTTCCACTGCAAATTTGAAGATGATAATTCATCATCAGCCAAAATTATTTTCATGACTTTAAAATCAATTTCATCGCCAGAATTGACCCAGGTGCCGATATGTAATGTACAATTCTGTTGATCAAATGGCCAACGTGTATAATTAGGTATGCATCTTCCTATATGCGAACATGGTGGAATACAAGATACAACTCCAGTTGATGATATCACACAATGTGCATCCTTGCAACCGGTCGATGCGTCGTCACTAAAATCCAAAGATTATATTCCTTTTTGTTGGAATCGTATTTCGAAAAGACCGCAAAATTTCATTCACCTATTATACAATGCAAGATCGGGCGTCCAAATTGTTTTACTGGATTGAGTAATTGATGCTAAATTGCCAAAATCTTTGGGATCCCATTTAAGATTTTCATCGGTCCAGCTCTGTAGAACAAACAGCACATTAAAAATTGAAAAACCTAAAAATTAGGTTTATAATAGATGGTTTATCATACGTACCATGGCTAACCATGTAGAAACCGTTAACCGATCAGTATCAAACGAGAAACTCTTAACAATCATTTTAAATTTAACCACAATCGGGCTGTTGGTCACTAAAATAGGGCGATTATCTTTGTCATAACTGCAAAATAACGTTTTTCTTAATCGTCCTTCAGTATTTTTCGGTTCCAAATTACAGTCCACGGCATCAACCCTGGCTATAAAAATGAAAAAAAATCACATTATTCGAGCTCATCTGCAACAAAACACATTTAATTTTTGTCTCGTTTCCATATTAAAAAAATTAAATTAAATTTTATTTTGTATCAACGTCTTTTTCGTTTCTTTTTGTTTTTGTTTTTTTCTTTCTATAAACTCTTCTTAAAGTCTAAATCACATTTTGTTGAGGCTTTTTTGGTTTCACAGTTAACATACAAAAATTGAATAAATAAATCTACCGTTGAATGAATTATAATTGAACAGCAAAATACTGATTTGAATGAAATTCCAGAATTTAATTTTCATTTTCAATTGTTTGGAAATTAATGTTTTCCATCAAAAAGTCGATCATTGACTATTTGGATTGGGAGTTTGGCCCGAGTTTGAATCGTTTCATTGTTGTGAATTCGCATAACGCCCACGAAATTCAATATGAACGCCCATAAAATTCAATTATCTTCAAAAGACAAACAACGCTGTGAACAGCTCCAAAGGGTACAAAACAAAAACAAAAAGGAAATTATGTTGTCGTCATTTCGGGACATCTTAAACAATGAAAATTTGGACTTTTTTACTCAAAAAAAAATTGTGCATTTAAAGCTTTATCACAGTAGAGGATAATAACAACCAGAGAAAAATTGCGCCAATGCCAATCGCTGCACGTTGTTAATTTGAATAAATGGAGATATTCTATTTTTGAAGTTGTAAAATTCACAGACAATAAATTCAGACACAATGCAATCAGCCATTTAATTGAATGGAAACAAAAAAAAAAATATTAAAATTATGAAATATTCGACTGAAAAAAGCTTTTTTTCGTTTTTGCTAAACATCAACATTAATTAATCTAAGTACGCTTAAAACTAAATTACATTGAAGAAAAATGTCCAAAACTAACAAACGAAGAAAAATTAAATTAATAATTAATAATACGAAAAAATAATGTCGAATAATCACAGAATTTAAAACTCGCGGTTGAGAAGAGAAACAGACTATTCAGACATTTGGAATTTGAGTAATTCTTCTGTTGAAAGGGAAATTTTCAAATAAGTAAATGAACAAACGAATGATGCGATGATAAATAGATAAATGAATGAAAATTTCAAAATTAAATGATTGAAATCAAAATTAAAGCAAAATTAGGTGGCTCAACGGAAGATTAAAAAAATTAAATTAAATTGTGGATTGAATTGAGATCAAGAGAAAGTCCGTACGACCAAAAATTATCTTTATTCATTTATGATTCAATTGCTTTTGTGTGTGATGCATCCAGCGGCCCTTTTGTATTTGCCTTTACTTTGACAAAGATCCACGTCCAACAGAAGAACACGATTAAATGTCTTAACTCGGATTTTGTTTTCTTCATTCCTTTCTCCTCTTATTTTTTTTTTTTTGGTTTTCCCTAAATCAAAACAAACATTCTTTAAAATTGTTTTCGTTTTTTAAAATTAAACGTTTTTTTGTAATTTACAATTCGATTTGTCTTTTTAATTCAACGTAAGACAGTTCACATCAAAATGAGTTGCGACAATTCGTGCGTCTTTCGGATTTGATTCAATGACACAAGAAAATATGTTTCAAAAATGGAAAGAAAATTTACTTAAATGCAACAAATACGGATGATGCGGCAGCCAATTATGTGCCAAACAAGCACAACGCTTCTTTTTCGTTCTATCATTGTTATTATTATTATTATTATTTATATTTATATTCATATTATTGTTTCACGTGAATTCGGTGTTAGCAAATTGAATAAATTAGTTAAGCCTATTAACAACTCCCTTAAATCTATCGGTTTTTCATTATTTCATTTATTAATTTTGTTTTATTTGAAGAGAAAATTATGATGGTCTAATAATGTGTGGTTGTGTATGTGTGTGCTCGTTTTGAGTTACATTTTATTCGATAGATGCGATCAAGTATTTTCGGGGCTGTTCGATCACCTTTTACCATTCTTATTTTATTATGATTCATTTATTCGGTAGATTTTTCATCAATTCTTTATTTGACAGAGGTTCTTTGAAATTGACTTAAAGTAAATAAGTTTTTTGTTTTTTTCTCTATTGTAATGTTGGTAGTTGGTATTCAGGGTTCAGGCTCTTAAATAAAAAAGAAAACGATTCAAAAGCAAAGACATGAGCGCAGCTTCACGTTATTGCTCAAGTTGTTCATTATTCTTTGTTTTATAAAATTTCGTTTTGTTTTATTGTTCACATTGAATGTTTAATTACCAGCTTCCACGCATTCCACCACGGAAATTTGGACGAAAGCCAACGCCACGCATTGGTCCACCTTTTTGCCCTCGAAAATATGGTGAATTACCACGGGCTGGTGCATTGTTGCGGTAGTTCATTTGTGGTGAATGTGTTTGTGGATTCATGCCACGTGGACTTTCCAATAGAAATGGATTATGATTATTTCCGGCCGGGATGTCTGTACCCATTGGACTGGGATGATTTATATATGGTGAATTGTTAAAATTTGCTGGTAGGTCAAGTAATGGCCGTGGACCCGAACGTTGCATTGGTAAATTTGGATGTAACAACATTTGTGGCTGTTGCATTTGATGCATTAGATCTTGTGACTGATTTGTTCGGAATGGATTCGGTCGTTTAGTCGGTTCAGGTGATGCAAACATATTCGATGGCGGACCAAGTAAACTATCTGAATTTGAATTGATGTTTGATGCTTGAGCATCTTCATCATCTACAACAATATGAAAATATTTATATTAAATTTGTATGAAAAATAACATCAATTTTGAATTACCTCCAAATTCAGGACCGGCATCTTCGTCTGACATTTCCATATCGATACTTTCGGTGTTATCGCGTCCATTCAAACTTTTAGCTGGTGATCGGTTCACTGTTTGACAAGAAATTTTAAACAAACTTAAAAATTGCGAATACAATAACAAAAACTGGAATATTTGGTAGAGTGAATTAAATGATTATCGTGTGACATTCGAATGAATGCAAGTAAAATTTGAAAAATACCTTTAACATTTTTCTGCATGGGTGAACTTTGAAATCTCGGAGTTGGCAATAATGGGGCGTTCATCAATTTACCTGTGTCTGTTGTATCAATATTTGTCGATAATAAAATGGCCGGAGGCGAAGGAGGTGGCAATAATTTTGAATCAAATGATACCGACAGATTGTTTCCCTGAATAATTTCATTTCATTCGTTAATTTAAATGAATAATAAATATTTATTCTAAGCCCTGTAAACTGTAAGCAGTAAGCTGTAAATACCTCAGTATGTGATTCATTGGTGGCATCTTTTTCCGTAAGTTTTGGCGAACCAGTCAACGAAATTAAATTCCGATGATCGACATCAATTAATCGGCCACGATCCTTAGCACCAAGTGCATTCAAACCGTTCATTGGTAAAATTAATTGTCGATGATCAACGTCACCACTGCCCGTCAAATGTGTTTCGTCTGCACTTGGTTCAATGTATTCGATAACATTTGTATTGACCCCCTTTCGTTCATAATGTGGCGGTGAATGTGGTGCATCCATTGATTGATTAAAGCTAGAATCTTGTGTTGTATTCCATGTCATATCCATTTCCCAGCTGTCCGGATTGTATTCGTCACTGCTAACATTCCGTTGATTCGTATCGTATGATGGTGGTGGCAATGGCGGTTGAACCGAATTATTAAAATTATTTGCATTGTTATCTGAATATGGTTGATATTGATTAAATTGATCATATGGTGGCTGTTGTTGTGATTGTTGAGAGAATCGCCCTCCATAAAAGTCTGTTGGAGTTGGCGGCACTGATTGCGGTATAGGAATGGCTGGTGTATATGTGTCGTGCATTAAAGTCTTGAAAAAATCATCGATGCTGAAATTTTCATTATCTTTGCCCGACGACGAATTGATAACCTGAATATGAGCTTCATTCCTCTTTGGACTTGAATTCGAAAAATCATTTATATCGAATGGTAAACGTCCGCCATCCATATAGCCGCTCATCATCCCGTTTGATTGTGATTTGAAAATTTTCTATCGATAGAAAATCAAAAAAAAAAAACATTTGTTAAAATTGAAGAGAAGAGAATTCTTTTGAGTTCAGAATTTATTTACCTTATCGAAATTTCCTTCACCGGGCAACACAAAGTCATTATCGGCCGGTCCCGGTGAAGGTGCATTTATATCGGGTGATGGTATTGGACTGGGTAGCGTTTTAACCAATTCATCTACTTTACGTTTCATTGTTTTGATTCGATTGCCAAAGTTTCGATATGCCGTTGCGACCACCTTCACTTCACCACGTTGATTGTGATAGTAAGCATCCGCTTGATCCAGAACTGATATTAATGTTGATCGAGACTTGATTTCATTGGTTAATGTTTTTATATAATGTTCTAATTTTGCACGACGATCATTCACATCACGCTCCATGTCCTCAACTCGATTTCGATCTAAAAAGACAATCATATTTTATTATACATGAATTAAGTAGACGGAATGGATGGATTCAATTCAATGAATGGAAATTAAAAAATGTCAAAAAATACCTTTCAATAGACTCAAAGTCTCCTTATCACATAACTGTGCCTTTGGCAATGCTTTGAAACTTCGATCAGTTTCCTTTTCTAATTTAAGGCAATTTTTAATATTTGCCACAGTAATTGCTGCCTGTTCATCATCGCCTTCATTAATTAAGGGTTTCTTTGCTGGATTAATGCTAAGCAAACCATGTAAATCTGTTAAGAACTCTTCATTATAGATCCCACGTTGTTCCCATATTTTAAATATTCGTTCAATTTTCTGTTTTACTTTTTCGTCCCTGGATTTAGTTTTAAATTGAATATGTTATCGATTTGAATGGGTCCCCAAATTTGTTCACAGATTTTGTTCGTCTTACCTAACCATTGTTGTTGCACGCTGTAATGCAGTACCCCAGCTGTCAACAAATTCATAATGTTTCCGTTTGCTGTACTGAATGACATCATTTGCTAAATAGAATAGCGTCAAGCGATGCTCAACTTTGACTATAAAAACATTAAAATTTATTTCTCATTTCGGCCATCAATTCGAATTAATTGAATAAATTGTTCGTTTACATTTCGATCATTATCATTATCATTGTTAAAAAGTAAAGAGATTTATTATGCAAAAGATATATACCTTGTTTTAATACGAGTAACCAACTGGTTACAATTTTTTTGTGATGACTTTTATTTTGTAGGCACCAGGCTGATAATGCTTGTATACTTTCCTGTGTGTCTTTCAAATTGGTTAAACGTTTTTCAAACTCAACCGAATCAAAATCGGCTTTGCTGTTTGATTTTTCCATTGTTTTGTCGATTTTCATTAGTTTTGTGACAATTTGAACCTTGAACTGATTATAATATTGTCAAACAGTGAATGATGTCGCTTTATCTAATCAATACAGCGGCAAACATAAATTTTTTTATTTGTTTTTAATAGTTCAAATTTAACGAAAGGATTCGTTGCAAATTGATTGAAACATAAGAAAAAAATGAGTCCACAATGACCACAGAAGAAAACTCAATATTGGAATATGTTGTGCACTCACACACATACATTCATGTATCTTCTCGTCAACGGAGAGTTGATATTTTTATTTATTTATTGGATTTCACCATTCGATTCGAATATTTTCTTTTAATTTTTTTTGTTTCACTTTTGATGTGTCCCGTTTCACAACCATTGAAGTTTTAGCTCTGTGAAACAAATAAAATGAATTTCCACTTAAAAAAATGCACTTGTTCTGAATCCTTGTGATGGATTCTTCTTCTTTTTCCTTTTTTCTTTTTTGCTTTCGGCAGACCACAGGAGATTGATATGAAATTGTGACACTCCCGAATGTTCACCACTTTACAAACAAATTGTGAACTAAATCAAATATTGAACGTTCACTTGCACACGTTTCCGTAACAAAATCGAAACAAAACAAACAATGGATTCTGTGATAGAAATTATCGCGTTATTCAATTATGGTTTCTCTTTATTTTTTTTTTCTTCAGAAAAGCGATTGTACTAAGCAAGACGTACATTTACACGCCATTTTTGTTTTGCTGAATACTTTTCTAGTCACTCTATATGCTCACTGCTCACTGCTCACTTTTCAATCTTCTACTGTCGTCTGACATACAACAACTGAATGCATTCCAACAGAAAAACGTTCAAAATACTTAATGAACTGTCAAAAGGAAAATGTCTGGAATTTAACAGCGGCAACACCATTCGTACCGTGTGTCTCTATTATTATGTGATTGTTTTGTTTACATTTAAAACGCGGGTACAAAATGCTAAACTCTTTCACATTAAGAAAATGAAACTTTTTATTTGAAATTCATGCGTCGTCCTCGAAGGATTGCTGGTCATTTTTGGGCTCTAAACTGATGTGGCTCAAACGAAAACGAACTTCCTGCATAAATGTGTTTGTTGTCTTTATATCATCATACGTTAGGCTTATCGGACTCATTGTGGAATCGTTCGACTAAAAAAAATAAACTCATTAACCATTTTTCGAATTTCCAATGTTTCGACAAGAAGAAAAAGGAAGGCTATACTCTATACTCACTTTGGGATCACTGTAATATCCATTATTTTGACTTTCGGTTTCAATTACTTTATTAATGTAGCTATGAAGCTCTTCAACCACCTCATCTAATCTCTTTGCACTGCATAATGGAGTGTCAATCTATAATTAAAATTAAAATTCAGTTGAATGGATTCGTTTTTATTTTTATTTTTTTTGCAAAAACAATGAAATGTGATCAAATTACTTGTTCAGTTGTATCAAATTCATCATAATCAATGACATAAGTTTTATTATCAGCATCATAATGAACCATATTTATGAAACGATGTCCCCATAAGAAATCTTTTGAAATGTATGATGTCCTTTCTTCGGATATGTAGCCCGTTGATGCTGAAGCACCACTAAAAGTTGCAATCAGCTCAAATCTAATGACAACAAAATATATTATTTCAAAATTGTACCAGACTTAGTTTGATTTTTACATTTATTTTCATTCGGGAGGCAATCACCTTTTCAACAACAGATCCTTGGCCGATAGATCATACAATGGGCTTTCTTTGTCAATAATGTGACAAATAATCAGTGGAAATATTATGAAAGCGTCACCATTTTCAAGTGGTAACGGCCGAAGATAATCGCTCAATAATTCCCCTTCGGCTGAACTACAGACACAGGATCAAAATCACAAATTCTGAATATTCTAAAATATACGATACGAATCAAAATGTAGCTTACACTCTTTTCTCTAGCAAAAATAATCGAACTTTCGATTCAACTGTATGCAGTTCATTCGGATCACAAATTCGAAACAATAAACATAACTTTGAGTCCCGTTGACAAATTACAGCTTTTTGGCTAAATTTCAATTCCATTGGCTTTCTTGCCGGTCGGGTCATTTTCATATAAATAATTCCAATTAATGATCCTTCAATTATCACTCCAGTAATAATTTGAATCATCATTAAACACATCGATTCTGGGCATTCAGCTGATGGAAGACGCTCACCAAATCCAATTGTTGTCTTAAAAAAAACAAACAAACAAATATATTTCATTTACAATTATTGGCGAATGGATATGCCATCATTCGGAGCTCCACACCTGTAATTCAATGCTGAACAATAAGAAACCAGCCACGCTTGATGCTCCAATGACGCATGGATTTGGTTCATCGTTCAATTGAATACCATCATTAATATCAAATTTCACATCTCCATTGGACAGTGCAATCAAATACCAAAGCATTGCAAATATAATCCAACAGCTAAAGAGTGCTATTAAATGTATTGAGATTACAAAACGCCATTGAGCATCTATCTGAAAGACAAAAGATTTTATTTTTTATTTTTTTGGATATTTGATGGCTAGTTGAAAATGGAATGGTTTTGCCTACGATTGTGGTAACCAAATCACGAAAATATCGTCTGGATCTTTGTGGAAGATGCAATAAATTGGTATTCAAAACACCCGATTTGCTAATAGCTCGTTGTGACTTCTTTTTGTGATGCAAATTCTGTAGATGCATGCTTCGACTCACTCCTATCTCAATTGAATTTAGTTCAATTTTAATAGATACAATTTGAGAGTTTTACTTTCAACGAATAAAGTTCGAAAACTTTTACTTTCAATTTGCGAAGGACCAAAAAATAATATCAGCACGTTAAGAACATAACATTGAATAGTTAAAAATCAACGTGTTACTTGAATGGTTGAAGAATTACTGAGAGAGTTTATTTGGTTAAAGAATTAAATTTGGTTAAAAAACTATTGAATTCTGGCTATTGACGATACATGTTTCAACAGCGTGACGATCATTATTAGCAAAAAGACTCAACATAATATTAAATGTGTATGCAACTTTAATGAAATTTGATTTACATGAAAGTAAGTGTAATATGATATTAAATGTGTATGCATTTTTAGAATGGATTTTGATTTAAAAGAAAATTGAAATTATAGAAAGAACAAAAAGAGTTACATGCGCCTGAATGTTAAACAAAAAACAATTGATTGTTTTTAATTTAATAATGATTTTATGTTGAACTTTCGACAATGGCGATGTTGCTAGAATCCAAATTCTTTTTTAAAAATGCCAACGACTCTGAGATATATTTTTTTTCATCATTTGGATCATTTAAGTTGCTCTTATCCGTCTTATCAATTTATCACAATTTGCTTGCTGATATTAAATAATCTTATCTTTATCTCACCTGGTACGCAAGAAGTTTCCGGTTTGCACAAATTAGTCGAAATAATTGGATCAACGGGCATTTGCAACCTTGTGACGGCTCTGTACGGAAGAAATAATTAGTGCGGCATTTGGCTTGAGCTTTAAGTTTGTTTTACTAAAGTCAAATGGTGATTATTACTATTATTATTTGTTTTGATCATGAAACGAACATGAATTTAATAACTCGTATTGCATAAGCTTTTAACTGATGAATGACGGTGTTATTAAACGCCCACGGAATCTAAGATTTGATTCAAGCTTCGATTCGAACTGATGATATTATAATTGAGGAAATGGTAATTGGCAAATTTGTTGCTATTGTTGAGCGACAGATGACAGATGATAGATGATGTGATTTACGAATAATGTGAATATTTACCTAAATGGTGGATGCCGTCGTGCATATGGGCTGTTTTCGTGTGAATCGAAAATTAAAATTATTTCGTCAAGTTTTTCAGTGTCGAGCGGCATCTTGATGAATTTTTAACTGACTTTGCGATGTTTCTTCTCCAACTGTTTACACTTGACTGAGCACTTGAATCAACACATTTCTGAATGGAATAAATTCTTTCACAAGAAATATTAAATGTATATTGCAAGAATTTTATAATTTAACCTCAAATCAACAATAAATAATTTAATTCCTACGTATGATTGTTTTTGTTTTCATTTTGGTGGTTTTCATTGTTTGTTGTTGTTAAAATGAAAGCGAGCATTTTATCAGCGGCATTCTTGCAGAGAAGCGAAGATAAGCTTGATTGAATTACAAACAGATAAAAAGATTAAATACGCCCAACGTGACTTTTAAGGGTTTGATTCAGAAAACATTTTAAAAAATAACATTTTTTTTTACTGAAAATGGTATCAATATTTACCTGGAATAATATTTACCTGGATCAATGTTCGGATGATGACGTTGAAGATCTTTTTAGCGCTCTCAAATAAAAACTTCGTATAAACAATCGATCCGCTCGAATGCAAGACTAGAAAATGAGCCTTTACGTAAAACTGCTTCTTGCTGACATTGGTCCATTGTTATTGAATGCAATTTTCTATTTCACGTCAATCAATTTCAAACACAATTAGAATTCTTCACGATTCAGAGAAAAATCTTATCGAATGAAATACATTGAATGTTTATAATTGTTTCGCGCCATCTATTGTACAGAGTTTGGACTTTTGTGAACTGTACGTTTTCCAATTTGGTTGAGAAAGAAATTAATTATGTTCACAAGCTTTAATTTTATGTAACGCAAATAAAACTTAAAATACTTACCGAAATTAGCAATCTGATTTTCAAAAAATGAGCACAAAATAAATCTTGATCAAAATAAAAAACATGAACCACCGTTCAACACTTATATTTAAAAACTGAACGTTTCAATTTTGTACTTTGCTAAATGTTTGACAGCTATTGTAGTCTCTCATTTTGAGGTTGGGTTTTTGTTATTGTCCGGCAGTGTTCAAGTTTTTCCAAAAATATGAATTTTCGATGTGTAAATTTTTTTCGTTTTTTTCCAAAAAATTTTCACCACAAACCAGTCCCTGACTGTATTTGGAAATGCCGGAGCTTTCATCGATCATCATCTTTTTCAATAAGAAAATCACCAGGTTCATATGCCAATCAATCGAATGTCCAACATGCGGCAGGAAGCGACAAAAAAGCCGCAATAAAAGGAAGAAGACTGCTTTTGCGAACGCCAAGAGGAACATTCGATCGATATCCACAACAAATGGCTATTCAACAAAATGCTTTAGATAAAATTGTTAATATTTTTGAAAAACATGGTGCAGAGACCATCGATACACCGGTTTTTGAATACAAGGATGTGCTCACTGAAAAATATGGTGAAGATTCAAAATTAATTTACAATCTTGAAAATGAAAATGGTGAAACGTTGTCCATGCGATACGATTTAACAGTTCCATTGGCCAGATATTTTGCAATGCATAAAGTTATCGGCAATATAAAACGTTATCATATAGCTAAAGTTTATCGAAAGGATTCGCCACAAGTAGAAAATGGACGCTATTGTGAATTCCTGCAATGTGTAAAAAACATTCTCATTTCTCGTGCATAATAAATTTATTCGTTGACGTGAATTTTTTTTTTCAAATTCGTAGGATTTCGATATTGTTGGCAATCATGATCCGATGATACCAGACGCCGAATGCATTAAAGTCATCGCGGAGATTTTGGATTCTCTCAATGTCGGTGATTATGTGATAAAATTAAATCATCGGCAAGTATTGGATGGAATATTTGCGGCCTGTGGTGTTCCAAACGAAAAAATCCGTTCCGTTTGTTCCGCTGTTGATAAACTTGATAAGGTTAGTGGAGCAGCTAATTTTAGATATTTTACATTTTATTCTTAATTTGAAATTTCCGTTAGCATTCTTGGTGCAAGATACGACAAGAATTGATCGAAGAAAGGGCACTGGACGAAAGTGTAGCTAACAAAATCGGAGAATATGTTCAATTGAGTGGAGGCTCTGAATTGATTGAGAAACTTTTGGCCGATGAGAAACTAAAAGAAATCCCATCGGTTGTCAGTGCACTAGATTCTATGAAAATTCTATTGAAATACTGCGAAATATTTGGATTGGAGGACAAAATTAGTTTTGATTTGAGTTTAGCTAGAGGCCTTGACTATTACACTGGCTCAATCATCGAAACGGTCTTAACAGGTATCAAATTGAATGTTTTCATTGGTAAACATTTTTGTTTTTCATTGCCGATTATCTTTGTTTACAGGTTTATCAAAGGAGAAAAACATTGGTTCAATTGCTGGTGGTGGTCGATATGATAATTTGATCGGAATGTTCGATGAAAAAGGAAAATCAGTTCCATGTTGTGGCATATCGATTGGTATCGAACGAATTCTTCTGATTCTTAACAAAAAAAATGAAAAAGAAGGCATTAAACTTCGAACCAATAAGGCTGACGTCTTTGTTGTCACTCCACATCGTGGACTTGGCGAGGAACGTTTAAAACTTGTGAACAAACTTTGGGATGCAGGAATTCGATGCGAAAACTCAACGAAACTCAGTCCAAAAGTTTTGTATCAATTTCAGCATTGTGAGGAATATGGAATTCCGCTTGGTTTGATAATTGGAAATTCAGAATTAGAACGAGGCGTTGTTAAAATAAAAGAATTTGCTACACGCAATGAAGAAGATGTAGCCATTGACGATCTGGTTGAGGAGATTAGAAAACGACTAGAAAATTTGGAAAAATAAATATATTATTATAAATAGTGATTCGAAACTCTTTTTACTCTGTCCCTGATAAACTATCAAATTGATAAAGGGCTGATATCCTAATATCAGTCATCTTTGCTTATTTAACAAAGGAAATAATACAATTGATCTGGTGTAAATGACCTAATTTGCCAATGCTGAAACAGAAACCAGATCTGTGTGCAGTTTGTTGACAGGATTTTATGAGCTTAAAAACGTATTTTCCCGTTTTTATGGTCGAATGATTCCGGCGCGTAGTTCCACTCTTATTATCCAGTTTGCTGAGTGCACTCTTTGTGCTTACGAAAGAGATAAAAGATAATATCGAGAATATATCTTATTTCAATGCAATAAAAGTCATATCGACACCACATTTTAAATAATAAAAATAGCTTTGTCAACATTGAAATGAATGAATAAAACTAAAAATTATCATTTATAAAAAAATCTAATTAAATCTTGAAAAGTAAATATTCTTCAGTTTAAAATCAGATAGATTCGAAAAGTGTGATTGGATGGTTTCAAGCCACAATTTTTGGTATTGTTTTGTTTGGACCAAAGAGCAATGCCATTGTTCCTTTCATTTGCGTTAACAAAAAAGAATTTGCTCTTTATTTAACGACGCCCAAGAGACAAAACCCTTTGTTTTCTCACTGTGACAACATCCATTGGTATGGAAACTTTTTCTATGTGTCTCCATCTTTATATGACCTCTTTCCACCACCACCATCACTTGGGGTCATGTTTCATGTGGTAACTAAAAAGTAATGCAAACATAAATTTGGATCGGGTCCAAACAAATGACTTTTGAGTTTGACCTTAATAGAACATGGATACGATTTTACTTTCGGATTGAAAAGTGTCTGTTTTTCCAAGATTTATTGGCTCTCTTTGCGTAAAAGCAAAAAGGAAATTCAGGTGCATTTAATGAGCTATCAATATTAGTTAACCACATGCGATTTCCATTATTCTTTTTTATTGCAACGCCAAAAGGGTTACATTCCAAATGACAAATAAAAAAGCAAAAGTTTTGATTATTTTTTTCGGTGACGGTCTCGAGCACTCATCTCAACTGCCCTCCTCCTCCGTCTCTGCAAATAGAAAAAGGAAAATCGATTAACCGCTTGAATGAGAAAACAACTGATTAAACTACCCTGATTGGTATTCAAATGTAATGAAATTTTCATTCCGAAAAGAAAACAATTAAATTTGGTCGTTGGAAAATTACTTTTTCGATTGTTCGACTTAATCAACTCGATCCGGAATTCGAATGTAGTCGAAACGGACAATCTCGAAAGTCATAAACGAAATGGAAATAAGTCTCCTCCTTGGTATACACTACACACGACACTTTATAATCACAAAAATGCTTCATTTCCTTGGGCAACATTCAATCGTACCTTTTTATTCGGAAATATTTTTGACGAATTCTTTTCATCTCATAAGCATATATTATATATGTGCCTTTCGTACAGCATCTCAATCGAAATAGTTTGCATTTCAATTCTGTTGTTAAGATACGGCGAGCTCTTCTCAATGTAATTGCATAACAACCAATGTTCAGATTCTTTGACCAAAGGTAAGATTAAATCAAGTTGAAATAATTTGAATGAATATCTGAATCACATACAACAAAAGAATCATTTATTTCACCAAGTGGCCGAAGGCTACTCAAAAAAAAGTCTCAAATAATTTTTTCGCATATTAAATTCTTCCCTTAAAACTTTTTTCTTTTCGATTTTCATTTGAAAATTCTTTTCAATTATGTCATTCCGGAATGTATATTTGAGACTAGCTATTGGAATGACAAAATTAGTGTCTAAATCAGAATATTTTCCCAGAAAAGAGACAACACGATGGGAGGAAATTTTTGCATTGCCTTCTACCGTATGTGGTAGATAGTCGAACAACGGTGCCGATTCGAGAAGAACAATAGGCAATAACACACCAACAATTGTGTAAAGCGCGTGGTGAGACGAGAGACGATGGCAAAAAAAGACTACACAAAAGTGTATTCATTGAATTAACGGTGCATCGATGGCAACAATCGCGTACATTTTGAATACACGCACAAAAGTTATATTGTCTTATTTCACAACACCACCATATTGATTTTTGCATATCTCAGTCACATAATACCATTTCGAAGCACGAATTCAAAATTGCTCATTGATTTTGACAGATAGAAATCTTTGTTGGAGCACGCATTAAATGTGCTCAAGCAGAAATAATCTATGTTCTGAACGTGCTGCGCATTTTAAATACAACTAAAAATAGATTTTAGTTTTTTTTTAAATTGAAAACAGCAAATAATTTTAACTAATCGAAATTTTCGATTCGAAAACCGAATTTAAAAAATTGAATTGAAAATTAATATCCATCGAATGCAATGTGTACGCGCCAAGAGTTAAAATCTTTGCTATTCGAATTAATTTTACGTGTCGATCAGGTTGCATTATTAAGTGCAAAATATCAGTTCAACGATGAATTTCATGGAAATGCGAATGGTGTTCGTTCACACGAGAAGTTTAAGATTCCATCAGATGCGTACATGCGTGCACGTTTCGAGGATATTTTACGATTTCAACGAGCATACATCAGATATTTTGTGTTTGCTGATGATCCACTTATGAATTTTATCGTTCCATTGCCACCATCTTCATTATCACTTTTTATGACGAACATTTTGTCGGACATTGGCCAAAATGATGATCCATCCGGTTTTCATACCACGCATTCAATTATTAAATTTTTGCAGGTTAGTTTTTTATTTTCTCTGACAATAAAACTGTTTCATTGACTGATTTGGATTGTCATTTTGTTGATCTGACCGATTGAATTTCACCATTAGTTCACTAATATGGGTATGGTGCACAAGCTGTTCATATTTTATCGAAATGATTTATTGCGAGTTATCAAGGAAATGCATTTACCATATAGTATTGAAGTGTTAACCAAAATTCGACGAGAATGTTACCGTCAATGCCATGGCCAGTCGAGGAATCAAGCAAGCATTCAACATTTTCCAAATATATTTTCTATCCTATTCATTTCGAATACTTCTAATAGTAAATTTGGTTCCTTAATGTCATTCAGGGAGTTTCATCGACAGTTTCGAGCCAACAGTTTCATCGAACGAATCAGTATCCAGCTCGCGCCGAAAGATTCGTTGTTGAGATGGTTCCGGTAATTCAATCCAGTGAAGTTGGCGAATTAAGTGCACTCACATTCAAAAATTCAACCGAAGCAGTTTCGCATCCTGAATATCAGAGTCAAACTCAAGATATTCGTGTAATCAAAACGGAACCGAAAAACGAATCATTGGATATTCCACCTGAAGTCGTTGAAATGGCATTGGATAATATGAATCGACTGGATACAGTGAGTTGAATATGAATATTTTATGTTTTTCATTTCAGTTAAAATTTGAAATTGAGTCCATCATCCATTGAACCCCCTTTATTTGGTTTTGAAATTCCATTCATCAAAATAATAATATTTCCCCTTTACATCTATACATTTGGCATCTCTGGCATTCATAATCTGTTTGTTTTTTTCCCAAAATGGTTTGTCAACATTGCTTCGGCATTACGCTTTATGTCATCTTAATTTGAAAACGGACCGAAAAAAAAATGCCAGCAATAATCAAAGTAAATATGCAAATTAAATGAATGACATCCCTGGGTTATGTTTACCGACAATGAGCTAAACTGACGATTATAAAATTTAACATTGAACTTCCCGTTGTTATGAGAATAAGGCAAAAAAGGCAATAACTCATGTTCATTGGTTGACCAATGCATTGAAAATGAAAAGACGGAATTCGGTAGCATAGTTCCGATCAAATTTCATGCACTTAAAAGCACAAAAATAACATTTCAGTCTGTGTTTATTCAAAAGATTTCCGAGATTTAAGTGAATGCGTGTGTATGTATGTTTGTGTCACTGTTACCCCATGTCCTATGTCTACCAGTCAGCCGAAATGTTTATTTTTCATTTATTAATCGTATTAGCATTATTCTCATCCATAATAATCTGAGTCTAAATCCTCAATTGAAATAAAAATAACAATCGAAAGTTATTCAATTTCCCTGGAGAAGAGCACAAACCATTCATAACCAATTTTTGAAAATTTCAAAATCGAAAAAAAAAATTACAGTAGTCTGTTATTGATATTCGATCAGTTACCATTCATTTATTTGATGATTATATTTCAATGGCAATGGCATGGATGGAGAAAGAATCCATTTCCATTCATAATTACGAGGTCACTCAATGCCATGCACTCTGTTAACATTCAAAGGGATGTCTTTCTGTCGGAAAAGAGCCAAGCATAACATTAATTTGAATGGAATCCTAAGTAAATGTGAGTGTGTTTGTGTCATTCATGCAATAGATCATGCTCAATGTCACATTTGGATGAATGCAATCCGTACACAATTGTTGGGAGAACGTTTTACAGTTGCATTTTTGGGCCGAGAAAAAAAAACAAATTCAATTCATAACATTATTTAAAGATGTTATTATGATTATTATTATTAAAGCGATGAATTAATGGATTCGAGTGCCGGTTAAATGTGAATCTTTGTACCCCGACACGTGACAGTCTACACTGAATGTCTTACATGTTCGACGAAAAATAGTGTTTATTCTTATCACTGATGCCAAAAATATAATTCAATGAGCATGACACGTGCACTGGAATGGAACTAGTCTCATTGCTGGTTGCTAATGTCGTGGCTTAATTTTGAATTTTTTCAAGTAATTCACAATCTTTTGTTATGACCACAATGATTCTTAATGCGTAAATTGATTTTGAGACGTGCCACTTTGATGCAAACTAAACTAAACACATTATAAATTGCCAGATCACACACACACACGCGCGCATCACATCAATGAGTGCCAAATGCATTCAAAATGTTTTATTTATTTAATAAAAATGAAGAAACAACTCGTAAATGACAACGTTTTGCAATCATTTACAAAAGTATTAGTTACTTTGGCTGGTTAAAAAAAATTAAATGGCTTTTTTGGTTGTTGTTTAATCGTTGGGCTGAACGAAGTAAAAGTGCATTTGGAAAATTGAAAATTCAAAATGATGAAGAATTTTAAATCAGATATTGACATTATTCAGTATCATATTCACTTTTCGTTATCGTTATTATTTTTAATATTGTTAAATATGAAATCAGAGCCTGAAAGTTGATTGGCTCACGTGCAGCAGCACAAACAATACACAATAATATATGCTCATGTTTATAGCTCATACGCACCACTCATTTTCAATTTAAACTCGCAAACCCATTAAACGCATTAAATTCAGTCATTTGGTGGATGATGCATTGATGCATCGCAAATTGATTTTCAGTTTGCGATAATAATAAACTCGTCATAGTCGACCATTGGATGGCACTTTTTTCCCATTTTTTTTCGCTCTCAAAAATATTATTATTATTATTATCAAGTGCAATGTGTGCGAATTCAATATGTAGCAAATGCAGTGCACTTCAGTGTAAAGATAATAATTTAATTAAATTTTAACGAAAATTACATTTTCACACAGTTTCAGTTTGGTTTCGTCTACATAATATTATTATCATCACCAGACAGAGTGAATCATCAATTTTGAATACAGTCGACTACTCGATTAAAAATATGAAAATAAAATCGAATTGATAGGAAAAAAGTGTCATGCCCAGGAACCCCTATGTTCCCAGCCGATCCGGATAAATATATATACGAATCAACAATACACAACTAATTACTGAAAGACACAAGCCAAATATCAAATAATAAATTCAATCAAATTTCATTGCCACAAAAACTCAATTTTTTTTCCATTTTTTCCGAGATTCAAAAGTCCAAAAATAAAATAGTAAAAAGAGAAGAAAAAAATGAATTTGATGTCAATGTCACGTTCGAATATTAAATTCATTCCATGATATAATTCGGCGTGTGGCTAACTTCATTCCTTCTATTCGAATGAGCACCAGTCAATTTAGGCATTATCACGAGAAAAAAAAAATTATGCCTGATTTCTATCAATGGATTTTTACATGTATTCGACCGCATTTAGCATTAGTTAAAACCACCTCACCCTCGACCATTTATTCTTTGCAATTCTTCAAAAATCATTTCTCACTTCAGAGTCGTGTGCAATCTTATGAGCAATCGACAATCGACGCACACAGAGGGGTAACAGATCTAATTTTATATGTTATAATATAAAGCAGACACTCAACAAAGAAACTGTATGAATGAATGAATGAATAAAAAAAAAATCAAAAAACCATTAATAATGAGAACGAACGAGCAGACAAAACCCAAAACACAAATTTCAAAAGCATATGAAAATCGGCTAGTGAAATTCTCTTTCAGATGCAATCATGTAATCAATCGTCAGTCATCTAATGCTCATGGTATTCGTTACCATTTTTGATTGCCTTTTTTTCTTCCCCATTCTTCCCACAATTATATGCGATGCGGTAGCTCTGTTTGTGTATAATACGATTTCATTTCAGTTTTAGATTTAATCAAATATGCAATTTATCAAATTGATATTGATCAGATGCGTTATGATCTGGTTAAAAGTGGATTAAAATAGGAAGTTATACTTTTATGCATGGCCAATTTGAAATAAGAACAAAGTGTGCCAGTTGACTGTTCCTCCAAAAGTCACGCAAGTTTGTTTTTTTTTTTTGCGAGAATGGGAAAGATAAACAAAGAAAATCGAAATTAATTTTTGTGATGAACCATTTTGAATATGAAAAAAATTCAAAATTCAAATATCCTAGTACATTTGGTCGGTACAAAATTAGTATCGTCATTCGATTGATTCGACAAACAAAAGAAAAAGGGCAAACAATCAGTTGGATACAGAGAAGACACATGCCAAACTGAGCATTTTATGTTTGTGTCACTGTTTTAACGTTGAAATACCTTCAAAGATATTCAGTTACAATCAGTGATGACACATGACAGCATATAAAACAATGTTCTGATACCTAAGCGACACTTCATCATCAGAACACAAAAAAGAACCGAAAAAAAACCGAATTTTTTTTTGTTTATTTTCTTGCTTTGAATAGCGAAGACCGCCCAATGAATGTCGAGAAAAAGTCGATTTTGCTCACATCCAGCCATCCAATTTCTGTCCGAAGCCAACCAAACAGATTGGAACATCCCTCGTTTCAATACACACGTGATATTCATAGTGCAAATCAAATTTTCCCCTCCACAACTGGAAATCATTCCAAAACTGGAATATGCCGGCTACTCAAAACTCAAATGAATGCATACTGTGTAGTGTACGGTTGAGATTTCGGTTTCGACAACTCAATAATTTCCATAATGTACGATATTATATGCATATTATGCATGTCGTACGGAGTACACTACACTACACACATACACAATCTCGTCCATGTACATGAATCAACTTGTTTATATTATTATTATTATTATATTGAAAGCTGAAGCAAACTCTGTGTTACACAGAGATACACAAACCATACAGACTTTCCTGGTTCGGTTGTTGATGATATCTCTCGTTGTGTGTTGTGTATTGTGTGCTGTATATTTGCTATTTGCAACAGTTTAGTTCAGTCGACGACGTATCATCGTCGTGTTATGAATGATTTTTATATTTGACGGTCGCCTGGCTCACTGGTTCAGTTGATAAAACGGTGCTCTCGAATTACGTTGCGTTTTATTTTTTCTTCCAGTTCAGTGTGCATCACGTTTATTGTGCTACTGTATACACATTTATTTGCCAAGTGGCTAATTGATTTCTTAACTGAATGTTGAAGACTGAAATTGCAATCCACAGCTCTTGTGTGCTATTTAAAAACAACAATTATTATTATTGTAGATCCAATCGATCTGATTTGTGTTGTACATTGCACATTGCATATGCAATGTCAGTTGACATTTTTTTCATTTTGAATGTCGTTGCATAGTATTTTTTTTTATGTTTTTAAATGATTTTTCAATTAAAAAGAACAATTAATTGCTTCAAATGATCAGTGTAAAAACGATGTTTCCCATAAAAATCCGTTGAGTTTGAGCAACAAGAAAACAAAGTGATTATTAACAATAGCGTTGTTTAAGCCAATCAAGTTGAATTCATTAGAAGATGAGAAAAATGAATATATTTCACAAATAACAAGTTTAGATTCATCATATTGAAAAATAAAATTCACGAAAAAAGACGAATCCACATTTTAAAAAGCAAAAACACATAATCGATTGCTGCAATCGTTCATCCAAAGAAGAAATACATTATATCTAATAAATTGTAAGTGATTTTGAAAACATTTATTATTGTTGTTATTAAATCAAATAGGTCATTTTCATTTTGAGACAATTTATTTGTTTTGTTTTCATCGAGAATAACAGAAATGAAACGAATTATGAATAACGAAATAGCACAAGTGGTTCAATGCTTATCAGCCGTTGTTCATTGCTCGTGAAATGTAATTCAATTAAAACAAATTGGCCACACACTGATATCCATACACAATCTCCCGGCTCCCGGTTCTCAATTCCGGTTCATGGCATTCTAAAGCGTTTCTTTTTTATTTTTTCAATTCTTACAATATTATCTTTTCGGACGAATTGATATTAATATTTTGAGACAGCGTAAAATGTAGAGTTTCGTTTGATTACCACATCCGAGCCATTCATGATGAAATTCATTTCTAACGGAATTGATATGACCCGTAATTTGACCTATTGAAAAGATAGTTGCAGTTCAATTTCGGCAAATAAATAAGAAAATGATAACACATTATTAAATTTCCGTTTTATTTCTATTTGTCCATGAATGATATTGATGCAGTGGAGACGAGCATCGATTGAAATTAAAAAATGTTATAAAAAATGTAAATATCCCACGAATAAGCCACAAACCATTCTCGATTGATATGAACGTCCAAATTGCGCGTATATGTTTCGTTCATTGCTCATTGTTCGTACGATTTAATTCAATTGCTTTTGATCGTGTATCGTGTTTATGCGTTGGTTTGCATAAATTACTTCAGCTATTTTAAGTGAATTTTTCTCAATCGTTTTTAATAAAAACCCCTTTTATTCGATGTTTCGATTAACGATCAAACAGCAACAAATATCACATTGTGGTTACTGTGACGCTCACATCCTTCATCATTTACCGTTAGGTTGTTTTTTTTCCTTTCCACTCACTGCATCCGCTATCGGCTTAGAGAATGGAATGGATGGAATTCTGATTGAGCAAGCTACATTTGGTTGCATAGTCCGAAAACGACGAAGAAAAAAAATTCGAGAAAAACCGTTGTTTGAAACGATTTTTTTTCTCGTACAGTTTGTCCAAACAATTTGAAGCAAAAACACGATGAAACAGTGAAAAAAGACACAATTTGCTGAGCAAACACATTTCCATATTCATGATACATCCGTCGAGATTTGGTTATGTGTTTAATTTACCGTGAAACATTTTTCGCTCCAAACAATTTTACCGTTTTGTTTGCATATCAAATTCTCGTTTTTGTTGTTCCATTTTTCGATGTCATCACCGTCTGACGACTGCATTGGTCCAATTTTCATTAGATTCGACTGTCCGAGAGGAAAATCAAAAAGTAATCGCGTCAATTGGAATTCACTCTCACGATATTAATAGAAAATTAAGGGCTGCGGTGGACTGACGTGGTTGATTTTTTGTTGAAACTATAAGAATTTGATGAGGTAATTTCGGTGAACGTGTTTTCGTCAGCCTGAGCAGCTTTTTCGATGGAAATGATTGGTGATAGAGTTTTTTTTGGTCTTGTCAGAGAAAATCAATATCAATAGATTTCCAAGAGACAACAAAAAAATTGAATTTTATTTTTCAATTTCCCCTCCGGAGTCGGATCTCATTCATAAGTAAATTGTAAAGGGAATGAACTCTGTAAACAGGAAGTAATCACGGATTTTTCTCATTTTCTGTTTGTAAAAATGTGACGACAGGAAAAAAAATCACATCCGAACGAGGAAAAAGAAAAAATATCGTAATGTTTGTCCATTTATCAAGTCATTTTCTGATAAATAATTCATCAATGATGAAAATATCCAAGGCTCAGCGAACAAATAACCGAAATGGTTAGGGTTTTGAGCGACGAAAAAAAAACAATATTCTGGAAATTGTCACCGGAAAGACTAGCAGTTACCAAACATTTGTAAAAAGCATTGAATTGTGCAAGAATCGGTCCGGTGCGGCAAATTTAATGGAATCACAATGTCATTCAAATGACCATTTTCTCTGTTCTCTTGGTCACCACAGTTGTTCATGTAAATTGCAAACATTTTGAATGGACGAAACACAAAACTTGCTTAAAATGCTTGAAACAATTTTATTCTTTCGTTCAACCTTTGATTTTATGAAAAATTTATTTTAAAAGTCATGCCATTCGACCGAATGCCAGAACTGTTTTCCATTTGGCTAAAGGCTTACGGAATGTCTACCACAATTTACCGGATTTCCAAATCTCAAACATGCACACGTTGTGTTTCATACATTGGAATGCGCTTTGCTTGTTCCATAGTTCAATCGCACATATTTTTGGGGTTGGAATTCAGAACGTCGTAATGCATATGTAAACACAACACCAAACTTCGTTCATATATCGAGCCATTTCAAATAATGTTATACATACAAAGACAAGGAATCAGGAGACAAGGTTGAATTTTACTTGGTTGGCTAAACCACAGCAGTTATTGTATAACCGCATTGGAATTTCATAATTTCAAATTTAATTTAACGTTTCGTCAATGTTATTGTTTAGTTCGCGAATAATAATCCAATTTTAATTATTATTATTATTTGAATACCAAGATGGTTTGCTTTATATCGATCGGAATCTTGTGGCTATACGACTGCAAATTGAAATTCAATTAGTCGATTTGGTCGATTCAAATATGGGCCAATCTCATCAGCTAAATTTACATTGTCGTTTAACTAATAATGAAAATTAGTGACAATAGCCTCATGACATCGAATAAATAATTGTTCACTCGGAATTCAAATATTCGAATGCAAAGAATGAGAACGATGCCTTCTGATTTGTAATTGAATCTTCTAACATAATTTTCTAATATTCAACGTTAATCCATACTAGGAACTAAGTACACTGGGGAAGGAGAAGAATTCCATAGAAAATTATTTCAAAAATTTGCTCAAGAATGTTGTAGATTCAAAATTCGAAAACGAACAAAATCTTAAACCGAAACCGAATGGCATCGCCGACCAGTTTCACATTGCAATGGAAAAGTTTTCATTCTCGAGAAAATTAACTAAACTATGCAAGGTTTGTGGGTTTTTTGATCTTTTCCTTGAATTTTTCCTTTTTTTCAAAAAAGATCCTTCTAAATCGGAGTATCTTTTTCTGATCTCATATGAAGAGCATGAGCTAAACTTACCTGTGAAAGATGATACGGTAAAGTTGTTCATTTTTCTTTTCGTTTGCGTTAATTAAATTTCGATTGAAGAATTAGAACTGGATTTCCATACAAATGCCGTCAAACAGCTTTGTTTAGTGGATTTTAGAAATTGTTCCGATAAAAGTTTCAATTATTGTTATAAAGAATGTTTTTGAAAAGGGGTCACGAACGTTGTAAATGACCAAATCAAACAAAACATATTTATGTTCAGCAATTCAAATGTGGAAAATATGCAATTTCGAAACAAGAAATTGTTTGTTAAATTCACCATTTGCACGAAAAATTGTTCGGTAAAGGATGAAACATTATCACGCAAATGCATAATACAAGTGTTTTCAGCCCGTTTGTGACCACAAATTTATTATAAAATCCGAAATGCATTCAATTCTCTTATTCAAACAACAAAAACCAAAAGTTCACTGATTATGAGTTTGGAGCGTGCATTTCAAGCACAAATATTCATCGCTCGAAATGAAATTAAGGACCAGACTAACGACTATTAAAATAAATCGTAATTAAACAGTGCTCAAATTACAGTAAAGACCTCGAAAATGCAAAGTTGATTTAATTTCTTTCATTCTTTCATTTGACTCTTTTCTCTCTCCCCCATTACAAATGCACGTCTAAAATTTCAGAAACTTGAAAAATGATTAACTCGATCAAAGCAAAGTGAAATAAGCATTTCGTTGCCGTCAGCTAAATTCACTTGTTATCGTTCACTTTTTTTTCTTATTCTTTGACACACACACACAGAAAAAAAATCATTTGAAAAAATTCCAGCTGAGAAAGTCGATGAGGTCATGCGTCCTAAGTGATAATGTTTGACGAATCTCAATAGCAAAACATTATTATTATTTTGTGTTCAATTTTAACCGAGAAATTGTTATTATCGGCTTAACCGGTGAATAATAATTAAAATGAACAGTGAACAGTAAACGTCACTTGACACAGTAAATATCGTGTACAACAACTCAATAAACAATTTAAACAAATCTCACTAATTAATTGTAACAACAATTTTGTGTTTATTTATTTTTCTAGAAAATCAGTGACATTTGCAAAACTCAAAACGAAGCCTAATGCCAAGCACTCAGCAGCTACATATTGTTAGAAGATAAAAATGATTAACAACAATAAATTCAATAAATTGTTATTGCCATTGGTAACATTATCTGTTAATCGTGGCCAGTTTGACGTCATTAAAAATGAATTATTCCATTTCAATGAGACTATTATTTGTAGATGGAAATGATATTTTATCGAAGTGAATCGTCATCGGAATGCTAAAGATCATTTTAAATGCCATTGTAAATTTTAATACTTCTTTTTCTCCGATTTGGATCTTTCTCATTTTTTTCTTTTTTCTATGGAAAATTTAAGATTGAAGAATTGAAATTTGTTTACCATTTGTCACATTGTCGTGATTATATGATACCAGATTTGATTAAAATGATAAATGTATACGTATTTTATGTAGGCCCGACCTGCTAATCACCTACGTAAACATCAAAGACAACAATTGTTTGAATTTTTAAATTATTCATAAACAAAATGTTATGAAAACGAAATGAAATACAATAGTTGACATTTGATGTGTTAATGAAATGTGACTAAATATATACCGAAAAAGGAATCGAATATTTGTTTGTGTAATCTTTTAGAGTGTGATAATGCTTACAATGGAAGACGATCTAATTGTTTGAAAATATGCTTTGTCTGATACACAACATCAGTTTATTTATTGTGTATGTGATTCGTTTATCCGTAAAATTTATTCCATTTGCGAATCATTTCGTGATAATGGCATATGACATATTTATTATTTATGCTTACAACTCACGAGGAGATATTCTATATTCCATATTTCGTCATTTGAATCACTTTTTTTATAATAATAAAATAAGTAATTCAAATTGAATTATTATTCAATGGCCCTTTATTGAGTTGAATATATGAAGTGGAATTGAAATTGGAATAGGTTATCAGAAACCGTCATTATTATTATGAGTTGTTGTAGAAGGAAAAAAAAACAGACGAAATGGAGCGAATCTCAAATCAACAACAATGTTTAATCATCACTTCGGATGGATGAATGAGTAAAGGCAATGCAGTGCAATGAAGATATTTGCATACACATTACACATACAAAAGCATTAACATTTAACATATACCTTCGTAGTGTGCATACAAAGTACATATATGTACGTAAGGCTGTTAAGTTAACGAAATAATTAGAACGATAATTATTTGTGAACACACACATACACAGAAAACTCATTCAATCATTTATTTTGTATTCGACACATGATTATATTCTCGCTATTCGTTCCCAGTATTTCGGTATACACAATTCTTGTTACCATGTTGCGCACACGGCATTTTATTCTAAACACTCAACACTCAGCGCTTGATTAACAAATCAAATATCAAAGCATCAATTGTGATAATATAACATTGTAGTCGAATGCCTCGAATCATTTCAATTCAGCTGAGACATCACACATTCTATTCGATGGAATGTTTGGCTCAAGTGTACTTCTTCATTAACTTGAACGCTCATTGCAATTACATTCACTCAGAATGATAAAATAATAATAATCATTCATTGTCGGATGGCAAAACAAATTAACCACATGCGGTGCCAGTTTCATAGTCGATTTCAAAGAATATTTTACATGTTTACGATCCCTGGATCGATGTTTTTGATTAACAAATGGCCTTTAATGAGTTCCAAAAATGTCCAATAGTGTTGGTGATACTACTTTCAAAGTCAGAAGCCAGGCCAATGTTTATTTAAAACAAAAAAAAAAAGATTATCTTCATTTTTGGGGCTATTAAATTGAATGCATTTCTGGAAATTTGAGAATATGTCTGAGTCATCACCTTAATTCGATCCACCACTAAATAAACATTTTGGGTGTTTTTTTTCTCGATATTGTCAATATGCACTGAATTTTTTTTTCCTTCAAAAGTAATTTCATCGATTCAGCATTCGAAATTCCGTTTTGAAATTGATTAATCAAATTGGAAATTGTTTCGACAGCACAGTCAAAGTCAATAGCCATTTGTCTGGCTTAATTCAATTATGTTAAATCAGCAAATGTCTTGAACATGTGCAAAAAGAGTAAAACACAAGAGTCGAAACAAAGCTGAAAAAAGTGAAATAAATTCTTATTATTATTTTTTGCCGGAATCGAAACAAAATTCCGATTTTAATGTTATGTTTGTGAGCGATGAACAAGTGCGTGTCATATTATAATGAAGGAAAGGCGATGTCATGTTGAAATAAGTGAAGAGCATTAAAGAAAAACCCTTTTCGGGGGAATAACGATCACTTGTATGAAGTGGTTGCCTGTTTTTCGAATTCGTTCCGGATTTTTCCTGAACGCTTATATAAACACTCCACACATGGTGATTCAAATTGTTTATTTTTTCCTCATCATCCATAAGCCGATGAGCGATAAGTAAAAGAAAATGTTTTCTTTGGCTGTTTCTGTTGCTGCTGTAGGGCCAATAATTAAACATAATCATAGCCACTTGAGCATTTAGTTAAAAAAACATCTTTGTGAATTAGACATATATAGTATTTATATGTGAGGAAAATGCGACAATCGTTGCTTGTGCACATTGTACATATGATTTTATTAACGCCATGAAAAGCCTAAACATGTGTTAAATGCTCGAATCAACATTAAACAGCACCAAAACGAACTCTTTCAAATGCACAAAATGGAAATTCTTAAGGATTTTGAAACGTTAAGATTCCGTGCCATTTTCACATATCAATTATATGCATTGCATATTACGACGACGAATGGTCGATGAAAAATGTCTAGAAAATCATTATAACCGTAAATTGACATTTGAAACGAATGCATAAAGTCGTAACCGGAAAAATCATACATTTGATCAAAATGAAATGTGAATGAAAATGGAAAATTTGCGAATTATTATTATGCAATGATATCACAATTTTTCTGAATTATGGATAATTTATAATTGGTGAGTGGAGAGTCACATGTTTCATGCGATTTATAATAATTTTATGATTATTTTCAGTTACTTTATCAAATCGTTGAATCTCCACCAATTATTCACCATTTTGTTTTTGAATTCGTATTGAATTGCACACGCTAGGCTATTTGAATTTGGATTCCTTCAAGGATTTCTTAGATGTATTCATTTGGGTGAAATTTTCAAATGAAAAGAAAGTCGGAAATCGGTTCGTCTAATTCGTTCGGGTTTATAAGAGTTGAGAAAATAGAAAACGTTCAATGGTATCATCGATATTGTTTATTGTTAATATTGTTGAATAAAAATATGGAGATGTAATTTTTTTTTTTATTTTTTTTTATTTATTTAGCAGCCATAGGCTCTTTCTTATGTTATTTCATACGTTTCCTATATGGATGACAGTGTTTGATTCATAGCAGCGTCCCTTACATTTGGATTATTATTTATTATTATTTAGCTAATTAATGCGTTTATATCTTTATTGTACAATGATTTGGTATTATGCCGGCGATTTGCAGAAAAAAAATTTTTAACAGGTCTAATCTCTAATGTATAGTAGACTGGGAGAGACTTATTGGAATAACTAACGACGACAACAACGACGACACCCAAAGCCAATACTTGTTCCACCATTGAGGATGGCGGAAAAGTAAAATGCGCCTATGACATTAAATCGATCTTATTTTTGCTCAATTAAGTGAAACGATGAAAACAGTTCTTTTGGAATTTTTTTAGAATTTTTATAAACAATTATTATTATTAATATAGATTATTACAAAAAACTATTTCAAAAATGATAAAATGTACAAGTAACTGAGAGTAGTGTACTTTTGGTTGGATACACGTAATACCAAATCATTGTACGAAAAAGATATAAACGCATTAATTAGCTGAATAATAATAAATAATAATCCATATGTAAGGGACGCTGCTCTGAATCAAACAATGTCATCCATATCATCTCCATATTTTTATTCAACAATATTAACAATAAACAATATCGATGATACCATTGAATGTTTTCTATTTTCTCAACTTTTATAAACCCGGACTTTGTTTTCATTTGAAAATTTCACCCAAATGAATACATCTAAGAAATCCTTGACGGAATCCAAATTATTAGAAAAATAGTTTTTTCGAAAAAAAAAATTTTTTTCCCCTCGCATTTTTTCAAAAAAAGAAATCAAAACTTCATTCAACTCAGAAACTATTCAAAAATCATGAAAACAGTGCGGAAAAGTATGTTTTAATCCTTAAAACCATTTATTTAATGTTGAATTTGAGAAAGACCGAAAAAGGTGCGGATTTAATGTGAGTTTCTATTTGCGATTTACATTCATTTTGAACTGATCATTCAAAAGAAACCCGATTTGGTATTGCGTTTGTTAAATACCGATACAAATGAATGTGTGCATCTAGTGATTGCATCGCCGATTGAAATAAATTACGGATAGGAAAATATTGTTATTCTGTAGTGAAATAAAATTTGTTCTGATTGGCTCATATTATATTTTAGTTCCTAAAGGCGTTTTAAACCTCACTAGTAAACATACATACGTTGTACCAACGACGATCAATAAATGATCATAAACGAAATTAAAATATTATGAAATAGTATTAAATCTTTTAAAATATGAATAATGTATAAATAAATATGGCTCAATGAATTATTGATATTTCGATCCGAAAAATTTCTAATCATTCGTTTGATTAAATGCGTCTGATGTGCTGGAAATGATTGGGATATTTGGCAAACAGTAACATTCGATCTAAGCCACATCTATCGCTATACAAATATTTTTTCATCAGCCTGCCATTGGACAAATTAACGTGATATTTTCAATCATTGCCTCAATTTAAAGTCATTTCTTTTTCTCATGCCTAAATTCCTCAATATTTTTATTTGCAATCCCATTTATCCCAGTTCCAGTTCCAAATTTCAATCGGATTAAAATGTTTAACTGCAACCGGAAGAAGATAAACAATTAAAGGGATTCTCTTCAAAAAAAAAAAAAAATAACGTAAAAGTTTTTTATGCCATTAGAATGAATGGTGTATTTGGTTCTGCATCAATTGAAACAGGAGCATCTTTTGTTATTGTTCTGGTGAATTGAGCATAGAATTGAATAAAAAATTAGGGAAGTGTCGAAGGGTCGAAAAAAGAGAAATGAATTAGCCAAGAATAAAAAATATATTCCATCTCATCTGTTATGATATTGACACAAACATTATAATTGGATTAAATTTAAAAAATATTTCACACGAATAATAATACGGTCGATTGTCACCAATAATCAAAATCCCAGGCTTGGATAATGAACAAAAACAACTGATGACTCTTTTGATTTATTCAATCCATCCAGCGACTCAGAGCAAATGGAATCTATATATTATTAGATAAAAATAAATGCCCGCAATTAATGTCGAATGGGCAAACAGAGAAACATTCTCAAGAGATTATTTGACCCGTATAACGTAAATTCGATATGTGTGTACGTTTGGTCCATCACTGAAATAAATGATAATGATTACAATTTGTTATTCAATTCCAAAGAATTTGTCCATTCGATAACGCTTCAACGCCTTCATTTGACGTCCATCAATGAAAAATCAATTTGAGACACAAATTTTTGGATCTGTAAATTGTAAATGCATGTAAATTTGTAAATTGATCGAAAGCTGGCTTCAACATGTAACTAAATACCAGTAGAGCATCATCCAATCATTGTAACAAAATGTTAATATAAATTGAACATTGAACATCAAAGGCGATAATTTTCATTAAATAATTTCCATGAATCATAATATGCAGTACATAAACATTGAACATGCATGGGGCATGGGATCCGATAGGCGTTATGTGATCCGATAGCAACGTATGAAAATTATCTGAAAAAAAGGCCGATATTTCTCTGGGTGGAACTGGTACCGATAACGAAATATGCTCCGTAATGAAAATGAAATAAATAATGAAATTATCTACCATAAACACGGTTACCAGGGACAGTTAACGATAGCACCACATTGATGATTCGATGAAATGCTGAGCATTAAATTGAATAAAATTCTGCACCATTTCACACTTTTAATTACTCGTGTAATGATTCGTGTTTCCATATTACGAACATATAATTCGAAACGATATTCGTTTACCGCAATTTAGACATCAACAGCTGTCGAGATGCTGGATTTCGACATGTTGAATCACAAATGTCAATCGATATACAAATGAATGTGCAAATGATTTGGAATTTAATGTGTTTCAAGTGTAATGAGCTTGTGTTTTAATAATAAATAATAACACAGAGCATGCAGCCCATGGAGCATGGAGTACATATGTTTTCATGTGTGAAATGAAACCCCTTTTTTCGATTCTTGTTAAAATAGAATATCTTTTGCTATTGCTTGAGCACACACAGTGAATGGAGTACAATGCGTAATTATGACAATGCGAACCATCTTTTGGGAACACTTTTTTTTTTCGTTCATCGTTCACTCTTTCAAATTTCATTCATCTCGTTTTACACTCATCTGACAAATGGCACTGTTGCCAGGTACCATAGAGATGTGTGTTTTTGTTTGTTTGTTTAAATTAATTTACATATGTGATGGAACTAAGAACAAACACGTTTTCATTCCTTCTCATTTGACAATTACATGGAGTTTTAGATTTCACACGTTTAATGATCAAATTGTTCATATGCCGTGACAAAAATGGAAACTAAATCCTAATTGGAAACATTTATGTGTCGTTTTAATGACAATACGAAATATTTCTATATGCCCCGATTCAGATCACAAATGCTAAATGCATTGAGCTTTTAATGAAAATTGGAAAAATTTATGGATGGATTTTTTGCTGAGAACACAAAAAGTGGGCGAATGAGTCTGAAAGAGAAAAAATTTTCGTAATTAAAAATTCCGAGTTGGAGCAAAGTGAGTCTTTGTTGGTCCTGAGATATTCCAAGGACCCGAAACAATGTACAAAACCATAACAATTCAAAACTACACAGTACAAAGTACACAGTATATGATCTACTGACTGTACGCTCGGTGCATTTTTACTACATGGCAATGATTATGGTTTTATTTCAAAATTACAACATTATTATTAACACTAGGCTTGTTGTTGCAATCGAATACATGAATGTTTTTCTTATTTTGCGCATAAATCTCTAAATGTTGTGCTAGAAAATAAAACTTTCTTTTCAACGAGTTTCGATGGTTGCCGTTGGAATCTCCACATTTTGTTTATCGGGTTTTTTTGCTTTGTTTTTTTTTTCAGCATAAAAATCTCGTTTTTTCCGCTTTGATAAGAAAGTTATGTATTTCATACGGCTGCATGTTGTACGTGCTCTGATGTAAAATGAGAAAAAAACCAATTCAAAAATGTTTTTTTTTCTAGATCATTCCAAATGGCGAAAAAAGGGGTCTGTAAATGGACGTGCATCATTTGGAAGATTTTCTCTAGGAAATTGGTTTTTACTTCTGTCTTTTGTTCACAACAAATAAAAATAACCGAAACAAATATTGTTAAAAGGGTTTGTTTTTTCTCACCCTCCGCACCAGGCCAAGGAACTTTCTTTGACGGAGTTGATTTTATTATTTGATACTGAAACGTACACGCGAATGCAATCCAATAACTACCTACTTATATTTAACTCGTTTCATTGTTTGTTGTCTATTCAAAGTTCGAAGCGGAAAAGTTAAGCGACGAGAAAAACAAATGAATAAAACAAATATCCGCACCCGCACGGTTAACTGTTAAATGGCTAAAACAAATAACCGCGTCTCGAGATCTCCATTTTTATATTTTTTAAATTTCTTGTATCGACCATTTACGGTGGTGATGATGGAACGTGATTGCACTTTTTCTACCAATTTGGCATTCATGCAAGGAATTGGTTCTCAAGTGTTATTACCCCATGTAATGTGGCCATTTGTGAAACGAATCCAAATAAATCCCATCAAATTCGTCAATCGTAAACGAGATTTGGTTTTTAAAATTTCAAATTTTTCTACAATGATTTAGAAATCGTCAATTTCAAGAATGGTAGCTAAAAGCTCAAAGCCAGTGCTAGAGGAAGAGTTAATGGTAAACGTGTACAGTTTTTAGAGTTTATTTCATTACATTTTGAGCCAACGTAGAAGTTTTGCCATTCATTACCTCGGTGAAATAATCGCCTGCATAAGTTTTGAATGTTTCACGGAACTTATTATTGTTGCCTTTATGGCCGATTGTTTCGTTTAAATGCATGGAAAGAGAAAAAAAATCGTGCAGAAAAAGAGCGAGGAAAAAAATCTGTTAATTTCCAATTCTCTGCACTTAACGATTCCGCTCGTTAAACAAACAGCTCTTTAGCAGTTCATTATGCAAAATGCGCACAAGACATTTTTCTTTTATTTTTATTTTTTTTTTAATTTCCATTTGCTTGATTCCCTTTTTGCTTTGCAATTAAATGCGTCACAATTGTTTACTTACTTAGTTAGGGTAATTAGAGTAAAATAATAATTTATCAAAGTGAATGTGACCATTTGGCTATGGCTGCCAGAGTGAGCTGTATTCTCTTCATAATTTATATGATTTTTTTCTTCATGAATTCCTTAAAATTGAATGCCAAACTAAAACTCCATTTTTCTTTTCTCAACAGAAGATGACCATGGATCTGGGCAAAACGGAACCAATAAATAGTGTGTCGGGTTCATCAACAAATCCATCACATCAATTGTGTGCTGGTTGTGGTAAAACAATTCAAGATCGTTATCTTCTGAAAGCATTGGATATGCTTTGGCATGAGGATTGTTTAAAATGCGGTTGCTGTGATTGCCGATTAGGCGAAGTTGGCTCCACATTATACACTAAAGGAAACTTAATGCTGTGCAAACGAGATTATTTAAGGTGAGTTTGTGTCACTGATTCATGCTTTTTGTTTAGTTAAATGTCCAATTATATCGAAAACACACACACACACACACACAAACGTAATCACATGCTACATACGACCAACACAAAACACAACTTGGTAAATTAGACGATGTGACATTATTTGTGATTGAATTCATCTTAAAGATTTGCTGTTTTGCGGTGCGTTAAATAGTCAGCATGTGAACTATAAATTTTCAACTCAATAGTTCAGGATGCAAAAGCAATTCCGTTTGAGAATAAAAAGAAACCGGAACCATTTTGTGGTGGAAAATGTTTTTGTTTTGTCACTTGAATTGTGTAAACATATGATTGGATTGTTTATTGCCTCAAATTCCGTTTCAAACTGTTGGAGACATTTGCTCAACCACAGATGAACCATTCCCGTATACATCGATTAACATTTAGAAAATAACTTGCGGTTGATTTATGTCCATTCACACTTGCTATATCAATTGTTCATTGAGCTCAGTTCACAATTTTCAAATTCAAGAATGTGAAATTCAGGTAAAGTGTCACACACATAAACACACGAACACACGAGACACACGAAGCATGTGATTTTAATCAAATGAGGTGGATGGAACATTGGTATGGCTTATAACGGCATTAAGTGACTGTTAAAGTGGTAGGCAGGCATTTGTCTTATCTTGACTTTGACTAAATTTATGACCAAATCGTGTAAAGCCGTGCAAATAAATGGGAATTTGATGGGCAATTATCCATTTGACTACAATAAACATTGAACATTGAACATGTCTATTTGTGTGTGTGTGTGTGTGTGTGTGTGTGTGTGTGTGTGTGTGTGTGTGTGTGTGTCTT
>GL502903.1:83503-100369 GCA_000149185.1 Mayetiola destructor
ATCTGTTGACTGTAAAATAAGTCTCGCGTGAATCTTTACGATACGTCTGTGATTCTCTTCAGCCGAAACATTTTTCGAAACCTACCAATGAAACTAGAAAAAAAAAACAAAATAAAACACAACATTAAACCAATACATGAATAAAATGAATAATAAAATTCCAAGCCGAAGATCGGAGAACTCGAAATCTCTTCAAATCCAATCGAATCTCTTTTACTCTCTTTTTCTGTAAACCACTTTTTCCATTGTGATATTCTCTCGTTTGCCCGTTTGACTCGTCTCATTCGTCTTGATCAGTCGCTCACACACAAATCGATGTCCACGTTTCGTTCGGTTCAATCTCATTTCATAATACCCGCAAATATACACAGATAGAATGGATTCGAATGCCATACAATACGAAACAATGAAGCTGAATTCAAAGAGCTCGGTGAATATTGTATCGCCAGAATGAAGTATTTTTTCTTCTTTTTTTTTTCTTCTTTGTAAGATCAATGTGCTGTGATGTTGTTTTTGTCGTTGTGTTTGAATCGTGCGCAATATTTTTTAACCGGTTTTTTTTTCGCTGTAGAAATCAGTTTTGTGCATCTCTTTCAGTCGCCGATCGTCAGTCTTTCCATTCTGTTCTCACCATTCATAAAGGTATAATAAGTTATGCAGCCGAAGCCACAATCGAAAAAAGACCAATAGATTCCGGGACAAAGGCAATGGTAAAGGCAACACAGCACATACATTTTATTATATGTATTAAACTGAAGAAATTCCTATGTTGTTTAAAATCGGAAGGGGAAAGCAGATGAAACAAACTCAAAAAACCAAAAAAACCATTTTTTGCATCATTTGCGCCAATATTTTGCCGTTTGCTATTCGCCATTCTATCATTTCTTCTGTCTTCATTTGCTTGTTGCCTGTGGTGAAGAATGAATTTTTATTTCTAAGCGAGACTCGTTTGCTTCATTCAAAGACCGTAAACTGCTTATTGCTGTTGATATGAACACTGAACAAAACATTGAACATAGATTTGAGTGGATTTCTCCAATTGATATTCAAACGCTGGGCCATTTTTTCTTTTACTTCTTTTTTTTTTTGTTAATTTGATTGATTCGGCTTCCGAATTCGATGAATGTGAGCCACGTGGAGGCTTCATTCCAAATATTCCAATGTTGAAGATTTTTCATTTGCCTAATTTAGTCCATCATGGCTTGCAAATATTAGTTAAAAATAAAATGGCATCGAATTCCATTGATATCAACATGCCACACTCCACACACCAAATGAAGAAAAAAGAATTAAGAATTACTTTCGAAAAGTTTTCAACATAACATAAAAATCATCTCCTTTCAATCTTAATTCTTAATGCTTCAATTGGTTTTATTGATTGGTTGTTGTTGTTGTTGATGTTGAAGAAGGAGCCAAAACCACGACCGCATTCAAAATCAATATGCTGTTCGTAAAAAATCAATATGCTGTTGAGTAAACTCAAAAAAAAAAAAAATAAAAGAAAAAAAATGAAGAAAATCTGAAAAACCACTTAACATATCATTCGGAGCCATTGAGGTAACGGTATCCGATGTGATTAACAATAATACATAAATTATCAAGATTTTTTCCTTTTACATCATTTCATCATCTTGGTTGTGGCTTTTGGCTAACGCTTCAAATATACTTTGTGTTCATGTGCACGATTTAATTGATTATTATTATTTTTCGACAAATGATTTCACTTGTTTGCAATCAATTTGTTGAATAGAAATTTCTCTTGACTTGGCCGCACTTTAGGCATTGTGCCATAGGCAATGTGAATTATTTCATGTAAATTGTCGACCAACAATGAGTCAATCATCAAAGGAATCCATTGACCTGATCGTAGACACGACGAACAAATGAATTAGCGTGCTGTTTGCTCGGAAAAATTCGAATTGAAATTATTATTCGGGTCATTGAAAATGGATAACATCTGTTTATCGGATTATAAACGATTAGCGCAATTCTATGAATGGGATGGTGATGAACAAAATGAACAAAACATTCATCTGTTTCAACTTTTAACTGCTGGTTATGTGTTCAGCGTTAAATTGAAACTGCACATTAAATTCCATTATGCAATTTTTTTTTCATTATCATTATCGAAATGCATGCGAATGTAATGATTATTATATTCTCTTGTGCTTGTATCGTGGCCACATTTCGCGATTCAATGAAATGTAATTTACGGACATCGGAAATTATATACTGTCGACTGTCGATCCACAATCCATGATCCATTACCACTTTGAGACTAAGATGGATTATTATTTTTATTTTTATCCATACATTGCAAGCTGAATGAAAAACTAAAAACAAGTTTAAGTGGAATGTTTGTTTTCGTTGTATGGTAATTATTAAACAAATCGATTTGAATGAAACCGTGAATGGATGCTGAAGGACATGTTAATCACTGATCTTGCATCTTGCATCATGCTTAATTTTTGTGATATTTGTGCATTTATTGATAGCAAGTGCAACTATGAAATAAATAATTTCATATTATTATTACTTTAATCCCAAGATTTCTAATGTCGAAATCATTTTTTCGCCATTTTTGTGGTTCATTCAAAATTAATAATTTCATTATGAACTTCACGAATCACTTACAAAAACTCAAACATTAAGATTGTGAATTCGCGTTCATTTCACGTTTTGCGTACGTATTTTAATCACAGCTGCCGAATGCACAGTTAATTTTATTTTAATTTGCTTCAACTGTTGTTATGTTTTATTATTTTGTTCTTAATTGACATCGAAAAGGAAACGAGAATCATCAATTCTAAACTACACGATAGTCGAAAAAAAATTCCATTTTCCTGAACAAAAGTCTTTCAATTATTTTGGATTTAAGTGCATGCAACGAATCGTTGCAAACGAACGCCTGAAACCATAAATAAAAGCATGAGAATTCCGAAAAGATTCATCAAAATGATGCTACTTCGGTTACATGATAAGTCTCGCGAATCAAAGTAAAGTAACGAAAAACCGGTTTCATTGTCATATCTTACATTCTGATGGTTCAAACAAGTGTTGTGTGTGTGTGTGCGTGCGTGCGTATTTGTGCCACAGCGCGCTATTTTATAGCTTCAATGTTCCAAGTTTCAAAATTTTAAACTACGTGAAAAAGATGCAAATCGTATTCAAATGTCTAAATTTTTCATAATGTTTTTGGTTAACATTTTTATGAGATGGTTCACGTGTTTTACGGCAGATTTTCTTGAAGTTAATGAATTCACATATTCCCAACATAGCACAATTTACAACATCATTTTATAATCTCCTATCAAATACCAAAAAAAAAAAACAAAAACTTTCACGTTAAACATTCAATGCTGAATGCTGGAATCTGTTAATTTTTGGGATAATCGGAATAAAATTAAAAAACACCAGAAGTATTATAATAATTCTTTCGAACGGAAAATATTCTCACACCAAAAACTAAACAAATGGTGTTGATGGCTTGCTTGCTCACCATAAATTCGCTTTATTTGGGAAAAAATGGTTTAAATCAGTCTTCTATTGAATAAAAATATGGATTTAAATAGATGTTTCGGTGAACAAAATATCAAAAAAACCCAACTTCAGTTCTCACTTTTTTTTTTCTCCGAAGAAAGAAAAGGAAACCCAATGAAATGTTTTTAATTTATTCATTAAACGAATGGAATTCGTTGTCAGAATAGAACAATCGCAATTCATCACATTGAACGTTAAGTGTAAACAAGAATTGTAAGGTTTTCGTGTTTGTAGATCATTGTTTGAAGTTCGAATGTTGGCAGCATCAATGTATGAGCACATTTTCAGTTTTTCACCGTTTTTATTTTCTCCAAATAATAATTAATGATTTACGGCTATAAAAAAAAGAAACTGTTGGATCGAATGTGTAATGATGACCCCTTACATGAGCCATTTGTTGAAACCCTCTTTTCGCTCTCACAGGCGACTCATTTTCGAGAAACGAAAATAAAAAATAGTTGTCTAAGCACGAGTCGAAATAAAGTGCATGTAAACATAAAAAGATCTTTTTCCCGAATCTGAACCAATTGTTTATAGTAAGCGCCATGTAGTCGTAAGTCGTATCTACTTGATTACGAAATAGAATGGCTGACTCGGCTGACGATGAAATCTGTGAAACATTGAACATCACAGTCAAGCAATCAAGCATTAATGCTTGGCGTTAGGCCATTTATGCTGGTGCGGATTTTTGACTCTTTCATCGTTCATCGTGTTTATTTCATTATATGATTTGGTTTTTGTTTTGTTGAACAAAATACAACAATGCCATTAATATAATTGGCGATTGTTCACACTTTTATCGGTATTCGGTTTTCATTTCAGTGACCATTCAACTGAAATTCTTCGATTCAAAACGTTTCATTTGAATTACACAGTTCACTGATTTTTAGTTTTTACTTCTAAATTTGAAATAACTTTTTTTTGCATTTGAGGCATTCAGGCGTTTAAAATCAAATCGAATTTGAATTATGAAATGAATTTTTTTTTGGTTTTCTTGTAAAACGAGAAATCCGAACATGGAAATATTGAACGCTGAATGCGTTTGTTTCGCTCGTCTGGTCACGAAGCAATGCATTACTTGTGATACATAAACCAATTTGTTGCATTTATAAATTTGATTGAATTGCATCCAATTCAATCACCAAAAACGTGACAAACTGAAAGAGTAAATACAATTTGCGATTTGCAGTAAATCCAAACGATCGTGTTCAAAGCATTAACAATCAAATGGAATTTTCATGCTCATTTGGATTTGGCATTTTGGATACATGAGTTTTTGTGCGATAAATATAAACCGGGCTCTTGTTCAATTTCAGGTTATTGGTACCAAATTGCTGGCAATATTCAGTGCCACATATTCAATCAATCACTCAATTTTTCATATTTTTTGTATGTCAACGGTGAATGAACTTTTAAACAGTGAGCCGAGTTCCGAACTACAACAAACTAACTTTTATATGCATATCGAAACTAATTCTAATTCTATATCTATTTCTTTATTTTTTATCGTTGCAGACATTTGAAAACTAAGCTTAGTGATTGCAGAGAATTGGATTGAAGGAAAAAAAAATATAATGAGATAATCGGCCAGGAAACCGGTCAGCAAAAACATCAATAAATAATAATATTATAGTAAAGTGCTTCAAATGTGACAGAATTGACAAATAATGAATATTGAATGAAGTGGCTGTGAATAGCAAATCCAACGACACCGAGAAAAAAAAATCCGAATTCCGCATCTACATTTCTAATGCTATCGTTTCTCTCTCCATTCAAGCCAGATGCAGGCATATATGCGAATTGACCAGCAAACAGAATACTCAGAATAGTATTTTCCTCTTGCCGACGAATGTTGTGTGATTTCTTTTTCTTTTTTTCATTCAATAGAAGAACCGGATTTACTCGATGCAAGAATTTCATTGGTGCATTGCACTTTGAAAGAATCAATTCAATTTGTAGCATATGTTTTTGCCATTGAAATTTATATCAACGACGTTATGTGTGTTTAATAGTTGAAAAGAAAAAAGAATTAAGAATTACTTTCGAAAAGTTTTCAACATAACATAAAAATCATCTCCTTTCAATCTTAATTCTTAATGCTTCAATTGGTTTTATTGATTGGTTGTTGTTGTTGTTGATGTTGAAGAAGGAGCCAAAACCACGACCGCATTCAAAATCAATATGCTGTTCGTAAAAAATCAATATGCTGTTGAGTAAACTACAAAAAAAAAAAAAATAAAAGAAAAAAAATGAAGAAAATCTGAAAAACCACTTAACATATCATTCGGAGCCATTGAGGTAACGGTATCCGATGTGATTAACAATAATACATAAATTATCAAGATTTTTTCCTTTTACATCATTTCATCATCTTGGTTGTGGCTTTTGGCTAACGCTTCAAATATACTTTGTGTTCATGTGCACGATTTAATTGATTATTATTATTTTTCGACAAATGATTTCACTTGTTTGCAATCAATTTGTTGAATAGAAATTTCTCTTGACTTGGCCGCACTTTAGGCATTGTGCCATAGGCAATGTGAATTATTTCATGTAAATTGTCGACCAACAATGAGTCAATCATCAAAGGAATCCATTGACCTGATCGTAGACACGACGAACAAATGAATTAGCGTGCTGTTTGCTCGGAAAAATTCGAATTGAAATTATTATTCGGGTCATTGAAAATGGATAACATCTGTTTATCGGATTATAAACGATTAGCGCAATTCTATGAATGGGATGGTGATGAACAAAATGAACAAAACATTCATCTGTTTCAACTTTTAACTGCTGGTTATGTGTTCAGCGTTAAATTGAAACTGCACATTAAATTCCATTATGCAAATTTTTTTCATTATCATTATCGAAATGCATGCGAATGTAATGATTATTATATTCTCTTGTGCTTGTATCGTGGCCACATTTCGCGATTCAATGAAATGTAATTTACGGACATCGGAAATTATATACTGTCGACTGTCGATCCACAATCCATGATCCATTACCACTTTGAGACTAAGATGGATTATTATTTTTATTTTTATCCATACATTGCAAGCTGAATGAAAAACTAAAAACAAGTTTAAGTGGAATGTTTGTTTTCGTTGTATGGTAATTATTAAACAAATCGATTTGAATGAAACCGTGAATGGATGCTGAAGGACATGTTAATCACTGATCTTGCATCTTGCATCATGCTTAATTTTTGTGATATTTGTGCATTTATTGATAGCAAGTGCAACTATGAAATAAATAATTTCACATTATTATTACTTTAAGCCCAAGATTTCTAATGTCGAATCATTTTTTCGCCATTTTTGTGGTTCATTCAAAATTAATAATTTCATTATGAACTTCACGAATCACTTACAAAAACTCAAACATTAAGATTGTGAATTCGCGTTCATTTCACGTTTTGCGTACGTATTTTAATCACAGCTGCCGAATGCACAGTTAATTTTATTTTAATTTGCTTCAACTGTTGTTATGTTTTATTATTTTGTTCTTAATTGACATCGAAAAGGAAACGAGAATCATCAATTCTAAACTACACGATAGTCGAAAAAAAATTCCATTTTCCTGAACAAAAGTCTTTCAATTATTTTGGATTTAAGTGCATGCAACGAATCGTTGCAAACGAACGCCTGAAACCATAAATAAAAGCATGAGAATTCCGAAAAGATTCATCAAAATGATGCTACTTCGGTTACATGATAAGTCTCGCGAATCAAAGTAAAGTAACGAAAAACCGGTTTCATTGTCATATCTTACATTCTGATGGTTCAAACAAGTGTTGTGTGTGTGTGTGCGTGCGTGCGTATTTGTGCCACAGCGCGCTATTTTATAGCTTCAATGTTCCAAGTTTCAAAATTTTAAACTACGTGAAAAAGATGCAAATCGTATTCAAATGTCTAAATTTTTCATAATGTTTTTGGTTAACATTTTTATGAGATGGTTCACGTGTTTTACGGCAGATTTTCTTGAAGTTAATGAATTCACATATTCCCAACATAGCACAATTTACAACATCATTTTATAATCTCCTATCAAATACCAAAAAAAAAAAACAAAAACTTTCACGTTAAACATTCAATGCTGAATGCTGGAATCTGTTAATTTTTGGGATAATCGGAATAAAATTAAAAAACACCAGAAGTATTATAATAATTCTTTCGAACGGAAAATATTCTCACACCAAAAACTAAACAAATGGTGTTGATGGCTTGCTTGCTCACCATAAATTCGCTTTATTTGGGAAAAAATGGTTTAAATCAGTCTTCTATTGAATAAAAATATGGATTTAAATAGATGTTTCGGTGAACAAAATATCAAAAAAACCCAACTTCAGTTCTCACTTTTTTTTTTTCTCCGAAGAAAGAAAAGGAAACCCAATGAAATGTTTTTAATTTATTCATTAAACGAATGGAATTCGTTGTCAGAATAGAACAATCGCAATTCATCACATTGAACGTTAAGTGTAAACAAGAATTGTAAGGTTTTCGTGTTTGTAGATCATTGTTTGAAGTTCGAATGTTGGCAGCATCAATGTATGAGCACATTTTCAGTTTTTCACCGTTTTTATTTTCTCCAAATAATAATTAATGATTTACGGCTATAAAAAAAGAAACTGTTGGATCGAATGTGTAATGATGACCCTTTACATGAGCCATTTGTTGAAACCCTCTTTTCGCTCTCACAGGCGACTCATTTTCGAGAAACGAAAATAAAAAATAGTTGTCTAAGCACGAGTCGAAATAAAGTGCATGTAAACATAAAAAGATCTTTTTCCCGAATCTGAACCAATTGTTTATAGTAAGCGCCATGTAGTCGTAAGTCGTATCTACTTGATTACGAAATAGAATGGCTGACTCGGCTGACGATGAAATCTGTGAAACATTGAACATCACAGTCAAGCAATCAAGCATTAATGCTTGGCGTTAGGCCATTTATGCTGGTGCGGATTTTTGACTCTTTCATCGTTCATCGTGTTTATTTCATTATATGATTTGGTTTTTGTTTTGTTGAACAAAATACAACAATGCCATTAATATAATTGGCGATTGTTCACACTTTTATCGGTATTCGGTTTTCATTTCAGTGACCATTCAACTGAAATTCTTCGATTCAAAACGTTTCATTTGAATTACACAGTTCACTGATTTTTAGTTTTTACTTCTAAATTTGAAATAACTTTTTTTTGCATTTGAGGCATTCAGGCGTTTAAAATCAAATCGAATTTGAATTATGAAATGAATTTTTTTTTGGTTTTCTTGTAAAACGAGAAATCCGAACATGGAAATATTGAACGCTGAATGCGTTTGTTTCGCTCGTCTGGTCACGAAGCAATGCATTACTTGTGATACATAAACCAATTTGTTGCATCTATAAATTTGATTGAATTGCATCCAATTCAATCACCAAAAACGTGACAAACTGAAAGAGTAAATACAATTTGCGATTTGCAGTAAATCCAAACGATCGTGTTCAAAGCATTAACAATCAAATGGAATTTTCATGCTCATTTGGATTTGGCATTTTGGATACATGAGTTTTTGTGCGATAAATATAAACCGGGCTCTTGTTCAATTTCAGGTTATTGGTACCAAATTGCTGGCAATATTCAGTGCCACATATTCAATCAATCACTCAATTTTTCATATTTTTTGTATGTCAACGGTGAATGAACTTTTAAACAGTGAGCCGAGTTCCGAACTACAACAAACTAACTTTTATATGCATATCGAAACTAATTCTAATTCTATATCTATTTCTTTATTTTTTATCGTTGCAGACATTTGAAAACTAAGCTTAGTGATTGCAGAGAATTGGATTGAAGGAAAAAAAAATATAATGAGATAATCGGCCAGGAAACCGGTCAGCAAAAACATCAATAAATAATAATCTTATAGTAAAGTGCTTCAAATGTGACAGAATTGACAAATAATGAATATTGAATGAAGTGGCTGTGAATAGCAAATCCAACGACACCGAGAAAAAAAAAATCCGAATTCCGCATCTACATTTCTAATGCTATCGTTTCTCTCTCCATTCAAGCCAGATGCAGGCATATATGCGAATTGACCAGCAAACAGAATACTCAGAATAGTATTTTCCTCTTGCCGACGAATGTTGTGTGATTTCTTTTTTCTTTTTTTCATTCAATAGAAGAACCGGATTTACTCGATGCAAGAATTTCATTGGTGCATTGCACTTTGAAAGAATCAATTCAATTTGTAGCATATGTTTTTGCCATTGAAATTTATATCAACGACGTTATGTGTGTTTAATAGTTGAAAGTGTTTGTCCCTGTCATTAAAATTGATTTATTATTCAAATTGATATGAGATTTTGGTGTTTATCGATTTCGGTGATTTGCACGATGATGATGATGATAAACAGCGCAAACACGGTCTGAAATTGAAATTTCGATGTATATTCCGACTGTCGCCGATGCCCAACCAAACAAACCGAAAAAGTGTTGAAAAGTATTTCAAAACTGGATAACTAAAACTAGTGATCTAATCTAATGTGCATTCAAAATAAATCCGAAGAATATCTGGTTTTCGTTCTTCATGCATCCGGTGAAACTAGTTGTGAGATGGAAAAATTATATAGAAAAGAAAACTGGAATCAAAGAAGAATGCAATGCACATCGTATTAAGTGTTCAGTTGCTATTTGTGTTGAGTGTTTTGTGAGTTTTACAACTTTTATTGCATAATAATTGTCATAAAATCAATGGTCTTATGGATTTGCCATAATTCGCTATGTGTAAGTGTGATCACCGAGACCCGAACACCGATCATTATATTAATGCTATTGAGTGCTTAACTCTGTGATTGAGTAATGATTCCAACGAAATAAAAAATTTTGGTGAAGTAACGTGCTCATGTTGATCCATTCCAAAATCTGTAGAACGACAAACACAAAAGCAAAATAAAAAGTTTAAAAGTGTAGCGTGTTCTGAATTCAATGTGTAGACGCTGAACATTCTCAGCGATGGACTTGGATTTTTTTTTAAATATTTTATTGTTACGAAAAAAGAGAGCACAGTTATTTTTGTAGTGCGTTGTAAACAACATTTGCGCAAAAATTTGGAATTGGCTGAAATAAAATGAGTGTAATGACTTTTAAATTTCTGGTCCGGTAAACGTTATTTTAAGCCGAAAATGAATTGAACGAGGAACAGTAAAAAAAACACAACAAAAAAATCGTCGAAACAAAGACACAACTTTTCCATTTTATTATTCAAGTGAAGTGAATAAAAAAAATAAATCGATTCGATGTTAAAACATACGCCATCCGGAACTGCGATTATACAGCAGCAACAGCAACAACAACAACAACGACAAACAAAACAACCGCCAAAAGATAAATGGAATCATGCACCTTCTTCGACGCCACCAAATGTTCATCAAATTCCCCAAGTTCATAGTCATCATGTTCATCCAAAAAATCCACCACCCGCACCACCACAAACAAATCAAAATCGACCAAATATCACCCAAATTTCACGTGCAGCTCTTAATCGTTCCATTCAACCATTAAACATATCAACAATATCGCATCAAACGTCACCATCTATTGTATTAACGCCCAACAAATTCATTCCAAATGGACATGCAAACGGTGGCCTACGAATTCCAATGATGCATCAAACCATTTTAAATACAACGCCATCCACATCATGCTCATCGCCACAAAATCATTGTAATTTACAATTAAGCGTAAAACATCGGCTAGGTGCTCGAGAAGCTCTTACAAGTTTGGGTTTATTGTGTTTGGGTGAGTGTTCATTGTTCATGAATCGATATCGAATTTCCATAATGAAAACAATATTTTTTTTTTGTATCAGTATCGTTGCTGCTTGCATTGTTGTCATTAATATTTTTATTGAAAATATCACCAAATGGACGGGAACCACCTCCACCACCCGGTCCAATTTCATCCGATGATTATATCATTGTTTATGATGTTACATTGGCCCTATGTGCCTTATCTTTATCGCTGAACTTATGCTGTTTGCTTGTCTGTGCGATTCAGTTTCTTTTTGCGGTTAAGCTGCTTAGGGCGCCTCCGACACCCGGACGGTAAGTTTGTGTGTAATATAATAATATATCCGATGTACATGGATACGAAGATCCGACCGATATGTCAAACACACACACACACACACATGTCATTGTTGTTATAATACAGACTGTTCAATTTTCAACATGCTCAAAACAAAAAAACAAAAAAATAATGTGCATTTCCCTTGGATTGTGCAACGACGTTTTATTTCGGTCAGTTCAGGTTCAAATGTTATCGATGTTGATATTGAATGTTGATGAATGCTGCCATTATTACCACCTGCCATTGTTTGGTTACGTTTTTTTCTTTAACGAATTAAAATAATTGTCTCGTATTCATTCACTGGAACGGTATACATAATTAAAATGTGAACTGTGCCTTGTTCCACATATGTGTGGCGGGAAATGAACAGTTTTTTTTCTTCTTCTTCTTTCTAATGATCGCTACAATTTATTCATTTTTATTTTGTCGTCGTCCGAACACAAAAACGTCTGTATATGCATTTTAGATAGCGTCAAAGCTTGTTTCAGTATTTTTATTATGTTATTCAACGATTAACTGGCTACTATATGTAATTACTATCGAATGTCGAAAGGTTTCCTTGGGAAAACAAAAATATTATTGTATGGATTCATTATCTCAAAATCTATTTGGTATCGACACTAATCCTGAACGATTACAATTTTTCCAATAAAATTCACCAGCAAAATCCATTAAAATACATTCAAGGCATACGAAAGTATATATACAGAAATATTCGAAGCGATGAACTTCTATGGTATCAAATAATGACCGAAAAATCCAAAACCAATGAATTTCAATGCGAAAATATATTTATACATTCAGAGCTCAGAGAAAACTCAATTCAACCAAAACGATTGTTCTGGTTTTATGCATGCATTCACATTTGTTGTCGTTACATATTATGATCATCGAAGATTGAATTGTTGAAAGCGGGGAAAAAATGGACAAAATACATATATGAAATCCCGTTACATTTGAGCTGCAGTTTAATGGCAGGCCTAATGAACAGTCAAAAAACCTCAACAAATGGGTTCGGTTTCGATGGGGATTAAAAATGTCTTGTTTGTCTTTGCAGTCGATTCACTTTGTTGAATCCATTCATTTTTGAATGAATTGTATAAATTAAAATAATTCAGAATTTATTTATTTTCTTTCTTTTTCGGCAGCGGCAACAAATACCTACAAAAATCGAGTGTAAGTCGAGTTTGTGCTGTTGGCGGTTTTTTCATTTCGATTCCGATATTTTTGACAGGTAATGAAATATATCTCATCGGTTATTATCACATCGAATTCAAAATAATGTTCGCTTTTCGTTTTGTCTCATTGCAGGAATCATTTTGTACACATTTACACAATTTCATTCAACTCCAGCGATAATAACTAGTGTTTTGATTGGTTTTGGTATTTTATTTTGCGGTTGTGCAATGGTTCACAATGTTTTCGTTTGGCAAAAGGAAAAAACGATATGTGTTCGGAATCAGAATCCGTTAAATTTGAATTTAACGGGAAATCAGCAGTCAGGAACAAATCAGATGCAGGCAAATAATCAGCAACAGCATCAACAACAACAACAACATCAACAGCAACCGACACCAATTAGTGCAATTAGTTCACCACAACCAATTCATCCAAATTTGCATCATTCACATTCGCATCATCTTTATCAAAATCATAATGGTGAGTGGCATTAACTGGATTAAGTTAACATTGTACGCACTGAACAGGAATTGAACATTTTTTCCGTAATCGTTTTTGAACAGGAATTGTTAATCAAGCGGCTCATCTGCATTTATTAAATCATCACAACAACAACAATAATAATTCATCGCATGCAAACCATAATCATACACCATTGACACATACATCACAATTAAGCCATACCACACCGGTGACACCATTATCAGCAAATCATTCACATATAAGCTTTTTGCCAGGTCTTCGACCGGCTACTGCAACACCTCCAACACCAAAAACACATGCTAATGTGAATAACAGCAGTGTGCTTATTGGACGAGATGTTAGCGGTTCTATTACACCTGGCACGGCTAATGGTACCGGTACACTTGATAATAGTAATGTTACATCCACAATTTTACCGCATGAATTGTCAACGTTAGTTTGAAAAATTGCAAATACAAAACTGAAATAAAATTTGCGATGAACGATCCTATTCATAGGCTATTTCATGACCTTTAATATTTTTAAGTTTCGTATAAGCTTCATAGAAGTTGAACTATTATTATTATTAAATATTTAATTTAATTTTCTTAAGAAAAAAACTAATCCAAACTTCTGCTCTTGAATGTTGGATTTCCTTTCGTTCTTTTTTATTGTAAATAAATATAACTCGAATTAAGGATATGCGATGTAAATGTATTATTATTATTATTATTATTATTATTATTATTGATTCAAGTTCAAATAGCGAAGATAAATTTTATCAATATAATAAAAAATTTCGAAAGGCAGTTTTGAATAAATAATTGTTTGATCTAATATATGATTGTTTTTTTTTCATTTTCCCTAATCCAAGAACCAATGGGACCATATTTTTTCAATGTGGAGGCAGAAAGAGGAATTTTTTTTCCAAATCGATCTGGAATCGATGCCAAATCATTTTGTATGCTAAAAAATACATATCCTATCAATTTGAAGGCAAATAGAGAAAAAAGATTTTTGAAAAAAATATTTAAAAAAAATGGTAAGGGCAAAATTTTCAGAGAAAATATTTTTTTTTTCCAAATCCATCTGGAATCGATGCGAAACCATTTTAAATGCTAAAAAAAAATTCATGAAATGCCAAATAAATCAATTAATGCACTGGATTCGTTTTTTAATTGTAAAAATCTTCTCATTTTATTCTCAAATAATAATTTTTAAATAAATAAATTTTGCAAATTTGAACAACAAACAAAAACGTAAGATTTCATTTAAAACGATAACAATTGCGAATTGACTTTAAATTTGTATTGTTTATTTCATTATTTATTATTATTATTATTATCATTAATTATACATCAGAAAAAGGATTCTGTAAGCGTTTCAAGGTTCCACTTAAAAAACTAGTAATTCATTTTGCTAAAACTTTCTTCCATTTGAAAATCCACTGCGAATTTGATTCAAAAGATTTTTTTGTTTTGTTTTTTTTTTGTCCTAATCAGAATCTGCAAATGTAAAAGGTACAGAATATTGACACATAATTTTATAATTCCATTGCATCGATGGTATCCCTATGTTGTGACGGATGCCGTTGTTCAGCCGAATTTGCACTAGATGGTTGGCCATCGCTTAATGTTACAATATGATTATTAACACTATTAGGCAATGGACTGTCACCATTTTGTTGTTGATAACGTTTCGTTCCCAAACCCAACGGAAAAGCAAATTCTTGTGGTAATTTTCGCATTATTTTACCAGATGTAATCAGTCGACCGAATCCTTCCTGCCAATTTTTAAATGAAAACACATTTATTATGATGCGTTTGTTTATAACATAATGAAAAATGAAAAAAAAAATATATGTTCGAAATTTACATGATGGGCAAATGCATATCCTGAGTGTAAAGAGCGTCGAGTTCGTCTAACGGATGGCGTTCGTGTAATATCATCGCCAAGATTTGTTTTCATTTGTATTGTTCGTTTTAATCGTATTTTATCTGCAAGACTTGGATTAACATCGATGGCATAAAAACGAGTGGTTAGCACCGGTAACATCAAAATCACCACACAAATAATAGCCGTCAACCAAAAAGTGTATCCTTTAATGGCTATTGTCAATGCACCCACATATGGTCCACCCAAATAATAATTATACACATAATCCATGGCAAAATATGCAATAACACTGCCCCATATTGTGAGATGATTAATTATTGTCCAATAGCTGGTGTCTAATGCAATTTGGGCTGTATTGTCTAAAATAAGAATAGCTGCCATGACCGAGGCCATGGTCATGTGATCGCTCAAAACAAGACCATCGCTTGTGATTCCATAACGATATGTGCCCCATGGTATGATAAATATGACCAATGAACTAAATAAACCATGCATTACACTTCGGATAAACTCTTTCAGATTGAATAATTCGTTTGTCAGGCCGGGCGTATACAATTTCGGAAATGTTATGCTATCCTTATCCGAAACGTCTTGCTCCAAGACGCCCAACGCCAACACCGGCAACGATGTATAGAACAAATTGTATACGGAAATATACATTGGATCGTAAACCGTCTGTATAAATTGATGGCGCCAAATGAATCGGTTAATTATTATTTAATATTATTATTTGTGAGTTGAGAAGGTGATTGATTACAATTAAATTAATTACCTGAGCACTAAAGCCACAAAAATAAGCATACCAAAAGTGGCCAAATGTGAATGCGATATTTTTATAAAAAAAATAACGCAAAAATTTACACATTCGATAATAAGACCATCGGCCATGTACCAACAAAAGACGTTCTAAGTAACGAAATTGTGCTATTGAAAAATCACTGGACAATACGGCTTGCATTCCCTCTTGGCCCGATATTCCAACACCGATGTGAGCTGCTTTGATCATCGAAACATCATTGGCACCGTCGCCTATGGCCAAAGTAACTGCTTTTTTTGATTTTTTTATCAATTCAACCACTAATGCTTTCTGTAACGGTGTCACCCGGCAACAAATGACTGCTTTGCATTGTGACGCCACCTCGATGAATCTGGCAATAGGTGTAAGGCATTTGTTATTATTTTTTTTTCGAATTTATTGAGATTATAATTATTGCAAATTTAGCTAACCGCATTTCCAAATCTGGTGTTAGGCAGTGGATCAATGAATGACCATTTATAACGATTGCAAATCCAGAGTTTTCATCGATGGCGCTATTTAGCTCTTGAAAATCTTCCATTTTTTCCGGATCTTTGGGGCCGCGATACAATTGTGCAACATCTGCACTAAATGTTACGACCGATATCGCTGGTGGATATTGATTTTTTAGCTTTGGTGGTGCTACGCCGGCTGACATTGCATGTGTTATTCCGTTTGCAACGACCGCATTGGAAACACTTTTACGACGAATTGCTGCGAAATTTATAAGCAAAATCAATCAGTTGAGTCCTGAGTTCGTCTGAACTTTGTGAACTTACTTGACGGATGAAAAGTATTCACAATTTTCACCGATTCTTTGAATTTGATGAGTTGCTTCTCGACCTCATCTTGGGTTTCTCCGTCAACTATTCCCACG
>GL502903.1:102921-120495 GCA_000149185.1 Mayetiola destructor
TTTCCCTTACGAAATAATTGACACATTTCACAATCACAATTTTATGCATTTCATGAAGAGCCAACTAAACTTATTTTGATTTGCGATCAAATTTTTTTTTATTTGCAGTGTTCAATGCAAATGTCTGTACTATTTTTTTACGAGCTTAATTTATGATTTAAGCAATTTACTGTGAGTTTTGAGAAGAAGAAAAAACAAAACACGACAAACAAATCCAATGGAAACTGTCTTAGTTTACACTTGTTTGTTTGACAACTATCAATTTAATACTAAAAGTCAAGAGTCCTTGTGACAACTTATAGATCTCATTCGACCGGACTGGCCCCATAAAACTAATTCGTTTATATGAAAAGTAAAAAAGGGACACACACGTCAATTATTATTGTTCCCTATTACACACAATTTACAAACACAACAAGCAAACATTTCCACTCGTTTGAGGTTGAATGAAAAATGAAGAATGAATCTCCCCAAAGAATAGCACACAGAGAGGAAAAAATTCATTCGGAATACTAAATACTAACGAATGCTCTACACTGAATCATTCTAATGGCACATGGCACATAATAATCAGTTATAAAAGAGATAGAAATGTTTGTATTATAGTGAATTCACTATCGCGTGAATTTATCGATGTTGAGCCGAACCAAACATCGGTATACTCTCTACATACATGTATATATTCGTATGCTCAAATAATAATAATACATATTTGAAAAGAAAATGTAATGCAAGTACAACCCGATTCGTGTACAGAAATTCATTGTATTTTTTTTCATTTCGATGAGTCAATTATTTATATGTTAACCGATTCAAACAAAAACAAAAAATAAACCCAAACAAAAAAATGCAGGTAACAGAATGCGTCGGATATTTACGGAACGACAATAAACGTGCGATATTCATTATCGTTTCGACATTGAACTGAAAATGATCACGTTTCAAATTGCTCCGCAACAAATGAATATGAACTAAATTTGTCATTTCATAAACGAATGGAAAATATTCAAATGACTCTGATGATCCTGTTCATAATAATGAATATGAATGACCGAATCAAAATTCGATTCTGATTTGAATTCGATAATTTTGTTTCGAATTTTTGAATCTTTCATTCCATTTTCCACTTTTAAAAACAGTCGAGTTTTGTCCAATTTGGTGTATCCAATGACGCGTTTACATGAATTGTTTGTACAAAATGTTATGAATATTTTATGAAAATCGATTTTTATAATGAATTCATACATTCGGAAAAAATGAATTAAAACTTCGTCGCTTTTTATCATAAAGAATGTGTGGACATTTTTCATTGGAAGATTTATCTTTTCGAATTCATCGATCCGCTTAATGTTTGATGTTTAATGTTCAACAATCACCAATCATCTTCAACTGAAAATGACAATTGACTATAGCTTTAGGAGGAGAAAAAAGAAAGGGTATATTTGATCGCAATCGGTTATTCATATCCTTACAAACATATAGTTTTCGAATTCGGATGTGTGTAATGCATGGCATAGTTGGAATGTTATTTGAAATCAATAGATATGGCCTATGGTCTATGACATTCATTTTATATATTTATTTATTTTTCGTGTTCTCCAACGGTTTGTTTACATTTTGAATATGCTCGACTCAATTTCCTTTGAATAGAATACAATTTTACGAGACATATCGACTCAATTGCACACCAAATTCCAGACAGTTCATATCGAAATCAACAAATCGAATTTTATCGTTGTTATTATTGAATCGTAGGCAATGAACCATATGATTTTTGTCTTTTTTGTGCGCTATATTTTGTGTGTTTGATAGCAGCCTTACTATAAGCTGCGTCAATCAAAAAGCTCATTTCTTTAAAATGGGTCGGTGTAGCTGTGACTCTTTAAAAAAGAAAAAATTCAATATTGATTCAATTCCAAAAAAAAACAGCAATTTAGATATTCAAGAAGCCTGAGTGGAATGACCGGATCATAACCATTTTTCGAGTGTCTTAGCTTTACTTTTAAATTTAGTCGGAAGGAAAAAAAAATAACTTACCAATGTCTGGCTGTTGTGGATATGTTTTGTTGGCCATATTGTAACTTTCGAAAGGTGCAACCATTTGAAATTATTGTTGAAATGGTTTAATGTTCAATTGCAATAATTTTAAAGATCCGGCAAAACTTTTCCTACCTCACAATTCATCACATACTTTTCGTTGAAATTATCACAATTTTTGTTATTTCTTCAAGGCCATTGAATTTTCGTACATATATGGGTTTGATTACATTGTCCAAACATTATTCACTGAACTGATCTTGAACAATTCACAATACAATTTGCGGCACATTTTGACTGTAACAATCCAAAAATATTCCAATAGTTGGCCGATGGTTGGTTAAAATCTGAAATCGAAAGAATGAAATGAATCGAATTATTTTAATTGATGATGCTTTCAATCCATGAATTTTAAACCAACTTACAGTAAAACTCATTCTTAAAAACTAAAATATTAATTGGTGTCCGCGAGCCACAGTGTTATTAAAATTCAAAGACAGCACGTTTCTCTACCATTTAATTAAATCAGCTTATTAAGAATTGATAATAGAAAATTAAAACTCTCACATTTTTCCACGTGCACTGCATATTCGATGGAAAATTATTAATTGCTGTTCTTGAGTCAAACCCAAAGGAGCTGAAGATATTATTCGTTTGATATTGTTCCAATAATAATAATAATGATTATTTATTGAATGAATGAATTTTTTATTTTTCGAAAGGGACTCTTTGATTTTGATTTACGGACAAACCATCGAAATCGAAATTCAGCTGTCAAATGGTTAGTTGTTGTGGTAATTTAATAAATTGAAAATTTCGCACAATTCTCGTTATTATTATCGTTGAATTCAATTGTTTGATTTTACAATATAATTTGTGATATCTTCAATTATCTAAACCTAAAAAATCAGCATAAAAAAAACACAACCAAATCATACCAATCGTTCAATCAATAGTTGATTTTTCTGGCTACTTAAACGCGTGTTTTGACTTTGATTTATTTCACTCTGTCAGTGTTTATCAGATGTACACACAAAATTTCCAATTTTTGATTTTCAACGTTTAATTTTCTTCGTCCCTCTTCACTTAACGACAATTGCATGCATAATACGGAAAATAAAATAGGTATGGGTTGGAAAAAAACTATCCTATCCACTTTCCAAATGGATATTAATTTCAACTCCTAATCATATGATTTGTTATGAAAATCGATAATTTTTTTTTTCTTTTTTTTTCTGAATTATTTCCGATTCCATTTTGTAAATTTGAATGATTTATTCAAATTGAAAGCAAAATTCGGTGAATTTTATTGGTTTTTCTGGAAATTGTTCGATAAATTTCTTGCACACAGCGAATTTTTTTTTGTTTTTTTCCGGTTGGATTTCGTTTTCATTTAAAAAAAAAATTGTTGTGGTTAAAGTTTCCGTGGACTTCAAATACAATAAATCCAATATTGCAATCAAAATGAGAAAATGACATTGACAATTCTATCATCCAAGGCACCGAAACAAGCGGGGCGTTTGTTTAAATTTTGATAAACACACACCACACACTATAATGTTCAACGAATTTCATGGATTTTATCATCTTTTATTCAATAATAATAATCGAAAACCAATTGATTTCTAATTTATTTTTATCGATGAAATTTCAATTCTTATTATTATTGGTATATTTTTGGTTTTCTTTGGTTCCACATTCAACGCAAATTTAAAACGTTTAATTTGTAAAATATTAATATGTGAATAAGAAATCCATTTAAAATTGATCGAAATTTATTTGGTGACATTTTATTTGGTGCTGTTGCTTGTGATGTTGTTGTTTTTATTGTTATTGTTTCGGTTCTTATTGCTGATTTTCCCACGAATATCGATACGCCCCTAACGAACTTGTTATGAGAAAATAATCAGAAGTTTTCAGTGCCATTGGATACTCAACGACCGAATCGAATGTAAAATCTTTGAAGGAAAGCGAAACTCGCGTGAGGATTGTTTAATAGTAAAAATGAGTATCAGTGTAGGTTATGGATGAATAACATTGAATAGATAATAATCAGCACACGTGTCGGATCCGAAATCTTCGTAATTTCTTGTCGATTTCAAATATTTTCTGTTTTTCGATTGGAAATCGTTTTTAAAGTGAAATAACTATTCAAGACATCGTTTGATTAAGAATGAGCGATAACGAATGATTCGATAACAATTGTGGTCATTTTAAATTTTTTTGGAAAAATATATTAATAATAATGGCTTTAATTCCAAAGTCTTGAGTCATGAATATTATTTGTTGAATTGTTGATTGACGCTACGCATTACGCATTTGTTTGCGATGATGAGTCACAGAAACGAAGAAAAACTACATGAAAAAACCGAATTGAAAATGTTTTCTTCCGATCGAATTATTATCATCATTATGACATGAGTGTGGATTTTCTCGCGATATAAATTTAAATATCAACGACCTTCCCATTAAAATCGATACAATCGTTTAAATATATTGGTCAATAAAAGTATTTTTTAACTATTTCATGAATATATCATTTCAATTGCACAGTTGCAATAGTGCTCGTTTGGTTGATTTGAAACATTGCAAACAATTTGGCCAAATCGTTTGTTTTCATTGCGAAATTTCATGAAACAAATGCTCAAATCAAAATTTATTTGCACTGTTTCATTAGCATATTCCATTTTGAGTATTCGAAAACACTTCACATAACAATCAACTTAAAATTTGCGTGAAAAAAATGAAATGACATAAATTATTATAAATAATGGCCAATGGAAACAATCGAATTCCATTGAATAAGTTTTGCTCAAAGAGCCGAGAAACAGTCTTTGGTGGTTACAAATGTCAATACTCAAGAAAAAACTTATTATTTTGTCTCGTTAAATAAAAAATAAATGTAATTTTTCCAAATATCTCACCTCTTTCGGCAAATGTTACTCAAAGTTCCATCCATTAATGGAAAATTCCACTTCACTGTTCCCGGAATCGTTGATCGTCAGATATTCCATGCAAAATTCCATTAATTTATCCGAATATGAGTTTTTTTTTTCTTAATTTCAATCGCATAAATAGAAATCAAGCAATGACCCTCAAAAATAATAATAAAAATCTGCGTTCTTTACACTAAATGCAACATTTTAATTGCGAATAATTTTACTATCAGTGAATATTGAATATTGCTTTTATTCTCACGCAATTTCATAAGCCAGTGTAAAATTTATAATAATTTTTCTAAATTTCGCTACGGAAAATAATTTCGATATATTAGTTTTCGGCACCAGAATCACTTTTCAATTCCACTTCCAGAATTGAAATGATAAATAAATGAAAATAGTTTCAATCTTTAGAGAATCGTTTGTCGTAGGCCTAACATAAATTAAATCACAGAAAAAAAAACAAATAAAAAACAATTGAACCAAAAATCACATCACAAAGGTTATTATATATTGTAGTCATAACATGAAACGTTAAAATGATTTTTATGCGTTGTTGATCCAATGTTATTTCATCCGCGGGCCGACTTCAACTGAATTCAATTCTCAATTGATGGATTGAAATCATTAACATATCGCACAATTTTGAACTTATTTCTTTTTTGTTTTTCGAAAAAAGAAAAAATCTGTCGAATTTCACACAAACATGGCACACGGTACACAAACACACATACACACTTTGTACGTCGTACTATCTCTCTACTGATCGCTGAGTAATTGGTTTAGTCAGACGGATTTTCGCTGAGCACTGAGTATTGAGTCATCCATCAAAAGTCTGATTGTAAATCATGGATAAAGAGAAAGAGCAAGAGATAAAATCACTCGCACTACATACACCATGCAAATGATATCATTATTACTTGTAATATGATTTGATTTTAATCGCTACACCGGTCCGTTATCAATGTCAATTCTTATCATTGTGTGTTAAATGGTAATTTATTTAGACAAGCGCGTTGTAAGCTCTTTCCAAATCGAATCGATTTCAATTGAATAAATATTAGTTGCTGTTTGAATCATATGGATGTATATTTGTCCTTTTGAATTGGTTCATGTGTTAGGGAGACGTTTTTTTTCATTGGAGATGGGGAAGTCTTTGGAATTTCGGACCATGTGCCATGTGCCATGTGCCATTTATATCATTTGCAAAATTGATAAATGACGAAATAATCGCTGGTAGATTGGCTAAATAAACTTTGCCTAGGTAACATCAAACGAATCCATTATTATTATCGACAATCAACAAACAAACAAACAAAAATAAATCTGTAAGAAATTAAATGTACTTAAATCCACACAGAAATAATGTTCCCATTCAGTATTAATTAGCCAGCGCTTGGCAAATAACGCAACTTTCAAGTTCATTCATGTACCGACAATCGCCAACCGCTCGCTATTTTCATTATTCGTGTGCTCATCAACAGGCGAATAACAACAACAATCGACTGTTGAATTCCATGAATGAATTCCGATTAAATGCACGTGGAACGTGAAATAATTCGCTGCTGGAACGATTTGTTTGACATTCGAAGCGTTTGAATGTCGATGGATTGAATTCGCCGCATTGCTATGCATTGTTAATTCTATTTAACTGTCAACATACAGTTCCAATGGCATGCCAACTGTCAAATTTAGACGGAAAGCAAATATGGCGCCATTGTCTCAATGAGAATACGTCGTGTGTGCAAATACACATTTAAAAATAAAATTCAGCAAGACTGTACGCCACAACATAACACAGAGACACATATTGTATGTGAAATTAATTTGTTCGCGAGTCATCGCTCCGACTTGACTCACATTATACGCAACACAAAAGTGAATTTCGTTTTGAATTTTTCTTTTCTTTTTTTTTCATCTTTCGAACAGAAAAAGAACATCTTCTACAAAAGTGGAGTGTACAAAAGTAAAAGAAAAAGAAAACAAACGCTGTTCGAATTACCACATTATCGTAGGTCGAATCGCTACACAAACATTCAGACAGAAAAAGATTAAATTGAAAATAAATTATTTTTATTTGACAAATTGAATACACAATCAAATTATTATCCAAATCCATGAAAATTTCGTTGTGTAATTCGTTGGGGTGAGTTTTTTTTTTTATTATCGGAGAGATTAAGAGTCGAATGTGAACGAACAAAGAAAATAAATACAAAAATTGTTTCGAATTCCAAGACAAAACAACAAGTATCAAAGTGTAGTCATCATTTCGGCCGATACACATTGGGCACGAAATACAGCAGCAGCAGCAGCACCAACAACAACAACAACAATAATCAAAGTGCCCAGTTAGTAGTAGCGCAACAAAATGAGCGTTGATGCATATGGAACCAGCTCACAAACGCTGACTTTTTTGGATGATGAACATGAGCTAATTGGCGGTGCCGATACTCAAGGGACAGATTTTGATTTTCGTGATTTTACCATTCCATCACAAAGTCAAACACAAGCATCGCAATTAGATCATCATTTGACAAGCGGAGCGAGTCAGGTAATTCAATCTTTTGTCTGTCATTTTTCTGGGATGAAATGAGTCAATGTGATCGAATTTCACAAAATTTGTTAATTGTTGTTGTACAAAAGATAACTAAAGTCTATTCAAATTACAAATCTGAACATTTCTGAACGCGACAAAAAAAAAATGATAAGCAAAACTGAATTGCATTTGGTTTTTGAATTGCTGAATTGCATTTGTTATGCAACAATAATGAGCATTGAGTTGAGTAGACACATTCTAGCATTGATTAACAAAAATAAAAGTCTTTTCATTTTAAGGTTATGTTTTACATGATATTCATGCTTGTTATTAAATTATTCATATACATAGTTGAATGGAATTGCGTCGAATAAGCGAAACGATGGAGCCAGCCAAAAATTGGCCATCATAACCGGTGGAATGGCTGAATTGCAATTTGAAGAAGAAGATGAAGATATTACGGAACAATCACAAGAGCTACCACCGCATGCTTGTAAATATTGTGGCATCCATGAACCGAGCACCGTTGTCATGTGTAACATTTGCAAAAAATGGTTTTGTAATGGACGTGGCAATACGTCCGGATCGCATATTGTGAATCATTTGGTTCGAGCCAAACATCGTGAGGTGACATTACATGCGGATGGTCCGTTGGGTGAAACCATTTTGGAATGCTATTCGTGTGGTGTGCGAAATGTTTTTGTTTTGGGTTTTATTCCGGCCAAGGCGGATTCGGTTGTGGTTTTGTTATGCCGTCAACCATGCGCTGCGCAAAATTCTCTCAAAGACATGAATTGGGATCAAGAGCAATGGAAACCATTGATTGCTGATCGATGTTTTTTGAGGTAAAAATTTTTCACAAGTAATGTGTCGATGCATTGTGTCTGTTATATTTCAAATTCAAAATTGATTTTCAGCTGGCTGGTAAAGGTTCCAACGGAACAGGATCAAATGCGTGCCCGTCAAATATCGGCCGCTCAAATTAACAAACTGGAAGACATTTGGAAGGAAAACAATGATGCCACATTTCAAGATCTTGAAAAACCAATTGACACCGAACCGGCACAAGTTTTGCTACGTTACGAAGATGGTTTCCATTATCAACGCATATTTTCGCCATTAATTAAACTTGTATGCATTGAAAAAAAAAAAATTGATTTTATATCTTTCGGCTCACAAAGCAATCATATTTACAAATTTGAATCCATTGCATTACAGGAAGGCGATTACGACAAACGATTGAAAGAAAGCCAAACCCAAGAAAATATTGAAGTTCGATGGGATGTCGGTTTAAACAAGAAGACCATTGCATACTTTACATTGGCCAAATCGGACGGTGATATGAAATTGATGCATGGCGATGAACTTCGTTTATCGTATGTCGGTGAAATGCATAAAGCATGGTCAAGTACCGGTCATGTCATCAAAGTGCCCGACAATTATGGCGAAGACGTTGGCTTGGAATTGAAAAATAGCGCAAGCGCACCAGTTGAATGCACATCGAATTTTGTTATCGATTTCATTTGGAAAGGAACATCATTCGATCGTATGCAAATGGCATTGAATAAATTTGCTGTTGATGAGAATTCCGTTTCAAATTATATATACTCACGATTGTTGGGCCATGGTCGACAAGACGGTTCCGATGAAATAACGTTCCGGAATCAAACGATGCCAAAACATTTTAGTGCACCGAATTTACCCGATTTGAATCGTTCTCAAGTGTATGCCGTAAAACATGCTCTCCAACGTCCGCTATCTCTTATCCAAGGTCCACCAGGTAAATTTTACAATCAATTTCGAATCGTTTTGAATATTATTATTTAAAAGGAATCTAACATAATTTCAGGAACGGGAAAAACGGTCACATCAGCAACAATTGTCTATCAATTGGTGCGACAAAATGGTGGACCAGTTCTTGTATGCGCTCCGAGCAATACGGCCGTCGATCAGCTAACCGAAAAAATTCACAAAACTAATTTGAAGGTGGTGCGTGTGTGTGCCAAATCTCGTGAAGCCATCGATTCACCCGTCAGTTTTTTGGCATTGCACAATCAAATCCGAAACATGAAAAGCAATTCCGAATTACAAAAGTTGCAACAATTGAAGGACGAAACTGGTGAATTGAGTTCGAGTGATGAAAAACGCTACAGAGTGCTCAAAAAGACATCTGAACGGTATAAACGATGAAATACTCTTAATGCTTAAATTTCATTTATTTCGTTCAATGTTTAAATAATAATAATTTTTTGCAATTTAATTCAGTGAATTGTTGGAAGCAGCCGATGTTATTTGCTGTACATGCGTTGGTGCTGGTGATCCAAGATTGTCTCGCATTAAATTTCATTCAATTTTGATTGATGAATCGATGCAAAGTACTGAGCCCGAATGTATGGTGCCCGTAGTTTTAGGAACCAAACAATTAATTTTGGTTGGCGATCACTGCCAACTCGGTCCTGTGGTAAATTTGAAAAAGAAAAACTTTAATCGGCAACTGAAATTTCGGGCAATAATTAATCGAATTTTTTGGTTTAATTCTATTCAACAGGTAATGTGTAAAAAAGCTGCAAAAGCCGGTTTGTCACAAAGTTTATTCGAACGATTGGTTGTGCTTGGCATTCGCCCATTTCGTTTAGAAGTTCAATACCGTATGCATCCAGAGCTATCCCAATTTCCATCGAATTTCTTCTATGAAGGTAGTCTTCAGAATGGTGTTCGAGCCGACGAGCGTAAAATGAAAAATGAATTCCCATGGCCGCAACCGGATCGCCCGATGTTCTTTTTGGTGACACAAGGTCAAGAAGAGATAGCCGGTTCGGGAACTTCATACCTGAATCGTACAGAAGCTGCAAATGTTGAAAAAATAACCACACGATTTTTGAAGTGTCGTGTAGGCCCCGAACAAATCGGGATCATTACACCATACGAAGGCCAACGAGCCTATTTGGTGCAATACATGCAATACCAGGGCAGTTTGCACTCGAAATTATATCAAGAAATTGAAATTGCCAGTGTTGATGCGTTCCAAGGCAGAGAAAAGGACATTATCATTATGTCATGCGTTCGTTCGAATGAACATCAAGGAATTGGTAAATCTTTATACACTTTATTAATTTAAAAAAAAAGGAATGAATATTACAATTGAGATCTGATTAAAATCTGTTGTCTCTTTTTTTGTTTTTCTTTTCAAATAGGTTTTTTGAACGATCCACGACGTTTGAATGTAGCATTGACCCGGGCCAAATACGGTATCATCATTGTTGGCAATCCAAAGGTGCTGTCCAAACAGCCGCTGTGGAATCATTTGTTGAATTTCTACAAAGAACGAAAATTGCTGGTCGAAGGATCATTGAATAATTTAAAAGAGTCAATGGTTCAATTTTCAAAACCGAAAAAAATTGTCAATACATTCAATCCGGGCACACATTTTATGTCAAATGTAATGTATGATGCCAAAGAAGCGATGGCAACCGGTTCATTTTATGATAAGAGTGGAGGTTTTGGCAACAATAGCCTTGGTTTCAATGCTCAATTCATGCAAAATCAACAACATCAAATGCTACCGCAACAATCGATGCCGAATTCGGGTTTCCGTAATCCAAATATGGACATGTTTTCACGTAATCACGATTCAATTAGCTACATATCACAAGATCGTGTTCAATCGGCCATGAATAATATGCCCGTACCGGTTGGTATGTTTATGTCTCATATGAATTCAAACATTGCTCCACGCTTTTATAATCAAGCGGCTCAAGCGGCACAACAAACTCATCGCCGTAAACATCCACCAAAAACAATAACGACAACAACATCAGCAGCAGCAGCAGCAACAAAATCACGATCGAATAATATGAGCGGTTTCAGTCAAAGTACACCACTAACACAAGGCATGTCGCAAAACATGAGTCAACCAGGATTCAGTTTATCGCAACAGCCAGATCTTCTCTTTCAAGACTACATGAGCGGTGATTATTCATCGCAAATGGATAACATTCTGTCACAAGAACCATCATTTCAGGTGAGCCTACGGGCCTTGCCCTTCATCCGAGAAACACGTTGAATCAAATAGTAAATAAATAATTAATTATTTTGATTTTTTGTTGTTGTTGCAGAGCCAAAGTGGAAATTTCTTAAGTGGTGCACCGCAGCCAAATCAATTCCCATAGTCCATGAACTTGCATGCGATGTAATGAAAAACTAAACTAAACCGGAAACCGTGTCAGCGTACACAGCATTAAAAACCAAGCAAACGGAATTAAGATCAAAACAAACTACATAATGCGTCTAATTTGAAAAAAGAGATGAATTGAATTACCATTAAAATGTTAAATGTTAAACAGCAAATAGAAATGGGAAAGGAAAACCATCATTCTGAAAGAGATGAAACAACATATAACAACAAAATACAAAATCAACCAACAAAGTGTTAAGAGAGACAGAGATAGAAAAGAACACAAACCATAATTTTTAATGCAATGATCAGCAATTGTCCATCTGACGATTGAAAGCATTTGTGGTAAAATGCTGGTATCGAGAGATCGAAAGAGAGGGAGAGAGAGAGAAGATTATTTTTAGTATCGCATGAACATAAGAAAAGAATTTTCATCGTTGTGCAAAATAAATCATAATTTGTCAAAAACAATCGAATTGAACCGGAAAGCAAAGAAAGCTTCAGTCAAATAATAATAATTGCTATTTGGAGCTGTACATTAATATTGTTATGTGATTTGCTTGGGGGTATCAAATGCATTTCAAAAGAGACAAAGAAAGACGAGAAAAACAAGGAAGAAGAACTACATCGTAATTGGGCTATGTGACCATGTTGAAGACGCGGTGATGCATTGCGATAAATGATGATAAATATAATTGTGGCTACTTAGTAGTTTAACATTCAATACTTATTGGAAGATGATTTGAACATCTTCTGGCTATGACATGAAAATATAAGAAATCGTATATGCGAAGCATGCCGATGATCAATTTGCTCGATCACATCGTTTTCAAAAAAACAAGCGAAACAAATATCAAAACGCAAATTATCATTTTCGGTTCTGGTAACAACAACGAAAGAAAAAAAAACCCACGAATGTTCATTCGACATTCAATTGCCTTAAACATCAGATTTCTAGCTGAAAAAAAGACTTCTTCGGTTCCTTCTCTCTATCATTCTTTCTTTTTATTATAAATTTTCTTTAATATTCTTTCCAGAAAACACACACACACACACACAAACAAAAACAAGATGTTATTTATACTATTATTTGTCATTTCCATTTGGAATGTATAAGCATTTTTTATATCTTCGATTCAATAAATCAAAATAAATTTATTTCGATGCCGAATTTTTTTTCTATTTTGTTTCATAATCTTCAGACATGATTAAGAGATCTTTAATAAATTTGAATTTTAAACGGAAGTTAAATGATCCTTTAATGATTATACCATCTTATCTCGGCTAGTTTGGGTTGTGTCACGACCATGGTTTACTTGTATTTATGGAAGTGCCTCGACTAACGTTAATGTGTCCGTGCTGATGGATGGCATAGAAATCTGACCTAAATGATTCTCATTCTTTGTATCAGTCGGTTATAATTAAAAGACTTTACTTTTTTTAAGCTGTGTAGTTCATTTATTGTTTAGATGTGGTGTCATGCTGATAGTTGATGCTCAACTGAGGCATACAAAAGACGATAATAAAGTACATTTTTGTTACATCTATTTAAAACAAATATCATTATCCCTCTTCCATTGGATCCGAAAATATTTTGTCAAAGAAATTAGTGAACTCTGTAACCATTGTACGGTCGGATATGGTAATAAATGGCTCGGTGTCTTTATACATATATGCAGCTCTATAAATACCATCACCAAATGTATGCACAAATTTCGAAAGTGGCCTCTCATCAATTGTATGAATTTTAACGAACTCAGCAAACAAACGCATGTCATTTTCCCTGTAACTAATGGCAAAAAAAATATTATCATTATATCGTTCGCTGAACAAAATCAGAATACAAAATACTGACCCAGAACTATCAAGGCCTACCAAATATACGGTCGAATTATTAGGTGGACACCAAATGGCGAATTCTTGCCTCAGTGCTTTTATTTGTGCAATCTGACTGGCGTTTACTGAGACATAACAAAAAAAACAAACAAACATTTTATAAAATTTAAAGAACTTTTAATCATTTTTCTTATCGTCATTGAAAATGAATTTACCTGTTGCATTTCTAAATTTATCTGCTCCCGTGATGAGAAACAGAATATTCATTACATTGCGAGTTTCAAATATTTGATCTTCGGATAGAACAATAGGATCATAAAAGCCATTGATTTTATGCATCGGATATCTTCCGGATGCAAATTTCGAATTTGCTCTAACAATCAAGAATGGATGTAATCGTATTATTTGTTATTCCAAGAAATTCAAATTTATGTAAATATTTATTGGATTTAAATATTACTTACGGATCAATATTCAAAACAAAGACACTCTTATTCCCAGCCGTTTTCACAAAAGCCTGCCGAAATTCTTCCAATTTATTTGGTATGATGGAAGGCGTGTAAGACACTTGGGAAGATGATGACATAAATTGATAAGAGGTATCGAATGTGCCGCAACCTACAATTGTTATTTGATTTGGATGTACGTTTCCTCGATGATAATCAACCCATTCCGGTATAATATGCAAATCGTATAATCTTTTGGAAAAATTGGAAATTTCATTTTCAAATTAGAAAAAAAAAAGAATCGGAATTCAGAGGCGCTGACAACACTTGCTTTAATTTAAACGTTCTGATCAGAAAGATCACAGTATCATTATTTTTAAACATTTCCGCATGTTGGCGCACTACTGCATCTAATGGTGTGTCGATATTCATGAAAATTAATTGCTCAAACTGAAGAGCCATCGATCAAAATCATGCCATCCAAATTGCATAAATACTCTTTGTTCGAATATTATCACGAATAAATAGCTGACGAAAGAAAATTAATTTTGCATTGTCAGTACGCGGTCACATAGCGCTTACGCATCACTGTTTGCGGCTGCCATGTGCTCGGATATTTATATCATCGTCATAATATCCGAACACAGATATTTTTGCAGTTTGAATGGGCTGATCAATATTCGACTCACTAGATTAAACTTACAAGAATTTTCGATTGGCACTTCAGTTGAGTCCATGACAATAAAAGTGAATTTCTTTTCTGGATATTGTGTTGAGAAACGATAATCTTTGAATCTAGACTGTCGATCATATCGACCATTAAGCAAACTAATGGTCATATTTATGACGAGTGGGTTTGGCATTCTACATAATATTGAATATGATTATTGGTATTGCAAAAATATATAGTAAACGATGGAACACAACAGAATTGTTCATTAAACTTACACATTAAAGTCATAAATTAAAAGGGTTCTTTTACTTGAAGCTCCACGATTACATTTTTCAACAAATTCAATGATCCTTTCATCTTGTGTTGGTGGAAGACACTTAGGATCATCATCGTTACGAAAGGCTGTTTCGAACATACCAATACCAGTAGTGAACACATTGTATTTGGTCTTATCCTCAAGGTAAGTATGTGTCAGAATAATTTGACGCACCACATCGATCTCTGACCAACTAGAAAAATATGAAAAAACATATTAAATGCTTAATTGACGAATACAAAATAGAAATGTGGATCAGGTTGCACATACTCAAAATTAAAACATCCCATCAAAAGAAAATATTCGTTATTGTCCAACATTTCGCGTGCGATTTTTTTATATTGACTGAATAAGCCATTAGGATTCCCTGTAATTTCAATTTCAAATATCAGTTTCCATGATTTTAAAATTTGAAATATATAAATAAATAAAGTCATACTAACTTTCATACATTAATCCATTGTATTCATTTCCACCGACAATTAATATATGGAATGTGGCATTCGGATGTCTTACCATTAAGTTGTTGCGCTTGTTCAAAAATCTCATTGTAGAAGCTGGATCATATTTGCCATTTGTCACTAGAACAGGCCATATGGTCACCTTATTTCTCGTTGAAATCCTATTTTTAAATTAGACTTTTTTTTAACCATAAAACTGCTTGTTTTCAAAACTACCTCGTACTTACAGTTCAAATTCATAAAGTTTAACTTGTTTAATATTGCTTGGGTCTGGTCGTTTGGACCTATATTTCATTTTCGGAATGGTACTTCTGATATGTTCTCGCAAGTTCCCATTGTAAATTTGTAATTTTTCTTCATACTCTTCAAATTTAAATGAGGTGTGTGGTGCCACACAATAAATCTGATCGAAACATTCTTCTCCCATTGTTACGATTTCGATATGTGTATGATTGGGATAAGGTTTCATTGTGTTTTGAAGAAATTTATATATCCAAGGGACTTCTTTATGACTGGGAATGAAAAAAATTACATTATTATCTCGCTAAAAAAGGAGACAAAGATTAGCTTACTAGCATTCTTTTATTCCGAAAACAACCAATTCATGTTTATGCCGTCCTAATTCTTCTCCGATTTGCGTTCTGATGCCAAGAACTATTTATACAGTAGAATATTTGCTTGAATTTTAAAGCATGAATTTGTGTGAAGGAGAAAAATTAATTGATTTGATTATTACAATTTGGGTTGGCGATTTCTTCATATCTTGTTTCATTGACAATGTAAGCAATGACCGTGGAATCTGGATAGAATGCCTCATAATAATACGGTTTCAGAGTTGTTCCTATGCTAAATTCATTTCCGTTTTCCGATTTTTCAATTTCAACCTTAGTTTTGCATTTGAAATCCCTAATGCAATGGTACACCATCGAATATTCATTAGCTTTATAAAATAACATTTTCTAACACACAAAATATGAATTTAATACTTACTTAAGTACATTTAGAATGTTTATCTCCAAAGCTGGCACCGAAAAAATTACTAAAAAATCATTTTTATCTTTATTTTTATTTTTTTTTGAAAATGAATACGAATTTAAATGTTAAAACTAAATCTCACTCGATAATAATATGAAAATGAAAATTCGAGTTTTATCATTTGACTCGAACATTTTGGAATGATTCAATTTAAATTTGTTAACTGTTGATCGAGTCAAACGACACGTATTATTCGATAAGAATAATCATTCTTTTACAAATGTTGTCTCAATTTATACTTCTGAAATTCATAGGCGCATCTGTTCACCAATCACGAACTGATGCGTGCTACTCTTTTATCATCATCATCATCATCGTCATCATCATCATCAAAATGTGTAATTTAAATCGATTTACGAAGGCAACCGAAATAATATTATAAATATGTATTGAGCGTATCGAATCTGGATACACGTATGAAGGGAATTTCATTTTATTTTATTTATTTTTTTCAAATTCCAGAACAAGTGCGAACATCGAGTGTTTTGAAAGTTATTCATATTCAGTCGATAGAAATAATCTTCCATAATCAACTTTGGCATACATATTTGCCTGAAAAAAAATGATCAGCCCCAAATTGTCTCAAGGAAAATAAAAGTGCAACAATATTGAGAATTTCACATGAAAATGAAACTTAATTTGCATCCACTGGATAAATTGGAATCATTTGATTGTTCGAATTCGTTTGAATCTTAACTCAACATTTGCTATATTTTGTCTCTGATCATTTTTTTTTAAAGCAATTCAATTTTTTTTCAGCCAAATATGTATGCCAAAGTTGATTATGGGAGATAATTTCTATCTACTGAATATGAATAACTCTCAAAATACTCGTTGCTCGCACTTGTTCTGGAATTTAAAAAAAAAAATAAATAAAACAAAATTCCCTTCATACGTGTATCCACATTCGATACGCTCAATACATATTTATAATATTAATTCAGTTGCCATCGTAAATCGATTTGAATTACACATTTTGATGATGATGATGATGATGATGATGATAAAAGAGAAGTACGCATCAGTTTATGATTGGTGAATAGATGCGCCTACGTATCTTAAAATTTGTACGTTTTTTAAAAGTTCAATACTATTAATTCGCACAACATATGTTCATTATC
>GL502903.1:122619-140303 GCA_000149185.1 Mayetiola destructor
TTTTATGATCCTATTGTTCTATCCGAAGATCAAATATTCGAAACTCGCAATGTAATGAATAATCTATTTCTCATCACGGGAGCAGATAATTTTGATACGGCAACAGGTTAATTTACTTTCAGTGCCGATTTAAAAAAAAGCTTAGAAAATACAATAAAATGTTTGTTTTCCATTGTTCTCACTCAGAAACGGACGATCAGATTTCACATATAAAAGCGCTGAGACAAGAAGTCCGTGATTGGTATCCGGTTGATAAGTGGACCGTATATTTGATAGGCCTTGATCGTTTTGGGTTAGTTAATTTGTATTCTGAATTTGTTCAACGAACGACACACGGATAAGTTTTGATTTTTTGCCATTAATTACAGGAATAATGACATGCATCTGTTTGCTGAATTTGTTAAAATTCATACAATTGATGAGAGGCCACTTTCAGATTTCGTGCACATAGTAGGTGATGGTATTTATCACACTGCATATGTGTATAAAGACACCGACCCATTTATCGTCGAATACGACCGAACAATGCTTGATAAGTTCAATAATTTCTTCCGTTCAAATCATTTAATGTCGGAGTTAAAGCACACAATTAGTGGTCAATAGATGTAACATCAATGTATTTCACCATCGTATATTATACCACATCCAAACAATAAATAAAATACGAACTCCATTTGCAAGCTTGAAAAGAAACAACCGATTGATATTTTGTGTTCTTTTTTCAAATTTTATATCTTTATTTCATCATTCAAAATGTTACACTTTCAAAATGTTCACTCAAATCAACATTTCTTCATACACACACACACACACACACACACACACACAAAAAGCTCATCTTTTGGATTTTGAATAGAACAAATAAAACCTTTTCCTTTGAAATCATTGACCTGTTTTATTGAGCACGTATTTGACTTCTGTGGGAGAAAATATTTTTGCACAGAAATTCAAAATTTCAAATAACAGTAAAACGTTTGAAATGCGGAATGTTTTTGAAATGTTGGAACAAATTTGATTATTATTTAATAATTGGATTCGTAATTTGCATATGAACAATGAACGTGAAATTGCAACCTGTATATGCACTGGAAAGAGGCCAAAATGATTTTAGAGGGCGAAATTTCAAATTCAAGTTCCATGAAAAATTCATATTTCAAAGTTATTCATCTTTCTTTTCTTAAAGTGTTTTTTTTTCTTCTGTTCTTTTCCAATCACATCCAAAACTGCCTAACATGTATATCCCGAGGTTCTATATTCTAGCATTAACAATATAATAATAATTTTTTTAATAATGTTATGAATGAAAGAATGATTAAACCACAACATACGAAATCAATTCACTTGTTGATTTCAAATGAAAAAATTTTTTTAACTGCGATTGAAGAAAAAAAAAAACAAAACGCATGGCAAATATTTTAATTGTTTTGAATCGAAGATTTTGATCATTTATCCCTTTCTATCGTTTGCTTCTGCATTGAATGGTATGTCTATGTATATTGATAGTGCTAACCATACTTTTTTTTCCATCGTATTGAATATGCAAACTTAAACATTGTAATCTTGATGAACATTGTTGATTAATTTTTTTTTTCTTTTGTTTTCTTTTTAAATTTTAATATTCGGTTGGTGCTTTAATATTCAATATTTAATATTTTCTTCTCACATAATTATCTCTGTTGCTATCTATGGTAAATCAAATTCTTTTTTCTTGTGTGTTCCCATTTTAGGGATTGGATATTGATGGTTGATTCATCATATCAATCGTTTTCATCGTTGAAATTATTCATTATTTAACTCAACGAAAGTTGATTCAATGCTAATAATCGTTCGACAGCCGCATTAATATCACCGAACGTTGCAATCAGAGCTGAAAATTGATTTTTATTTATGTGTTTTTTTTTTAAAACTTTTCTATTAATGAGTCATACGAACCTTGCAAATTGGCTTCATTGTTGCCAAATCCCATGGAACGAAGAGTATCTAATTGGGTCGCATATCGTTGTTCTGGTGGCAAATTTGTGTTGGCAGCTCCCGATGTCATACCATTCAACATACGAGACATAAAATCCGAGAATAGCGCTGGATTATTTTGGGCTGCATTTGGTGCTGTGGTTGTGTTATTAGTGGTAGCTGTTGTATTTGAGCTTGTTGTATTTGTACCAGCTGGTGGCGGAGGGATACCAAAGCTTCCTAATAAACCAGGTGCAGTTGATCGTAATTGTTCCATGCCTGAAAAAGATAAACAAAATTTCAGTTAGGACTTGGATCCGATTTTTATTATCCTCATTGTTAATTTGAAGACCAAAAAAAAACGAACCTTGTTGGATTTGCATAATGGCTTCCAGAGCCTGTGGATTGCTCATCATTTGCATCATTTCCGGATTTTGCATTTGTTGCAACATTTGTGGCCTGAATCATAGGGGGGGGGGGGGGAATCATAGAAATTATTAAATTCATCGAATTGCGAAATTTTTTTGGATAATAACAATTCCTACATCATGGTTCTCATTTGGCTTTGAAGTTGTTCATTGTTTGCCAATAATGGTGACTGACTGATCAGCTAAAAAGAAAAAAGAAAAAAAAACCAATTGAAATGCAATTTAAAAGACTTCATGTTTGTGTTATTTACATTGGCTGCCATTTGTGGATCAGCTTGTAAGGCTTCCATCATTGATCTTGTGTACGGTGCATTCATTAGATTTTGCATTAATTGGGGATTTTCGCTCATTTGTTGCATTAAACTTTGCATTGATGGTGTATTCAAAATATTCGGTGGTGCCGCATTTGCGGATGCATTTGTTTGTTGTTGATTATTGGTCGTACCACGTGCCCATGGATTCGGCAATGGATCACGATTTTCATTGCCCTGTTGTGGATTTGTTCCACTTGAATTGTCCACAAGACCCGAAAATGGATTTCCACCGATGGCCGCATTCATCATTGGCTCTTGAATGTCACGATAAATTCGTTGCAATGCACTATATCCACCGGGTACACTTTCCAAATTCGATAAAGCACGATCATGGGTTCGCATCAATTCTTGTAACATAGCCGGATTTCGGGCCAATTCTAAAATCCAAAAGATAATTCCATTGATTGATGCATTTGGTTTCTAATTCAATTCGTTTTTTTTTTGATTTACCCATTGTTTGGCGTAAAAGATCAGGATTATTGAGCATATGCGAAATTTCCGGGTTTCGATCCATTAAATCACGCATTTGTGGATTCGATTGCAATAAAGTTCGCATAGTATCCGGTGAATTCATCATTTGTTGAACCAATGGATTATCTAATACCTATCACATATAAACAAAAAATTACCAACATGAGATGCAGACTTCCATTATTAGATCTGTAAAAAGTGTCATTCATTTACCGTTCGAATCATTTCCGGATTGTTCATCATTTCGCTTTGCATTTGAGCTTGTAAATCCATAAAGGTATTACCTCCAGCTCCGGCTCCCAACGCACCTAAACCGGCTAATCCACCCAATTGATTTAAACCGAATGGTGTTTGCCTAACATCGGCTGGAGGCCTTGATGGCCGCTCCGCTTCTGGTTGTGATTTGGCTTTGATAACCAAATGAACGGTCATACCGTCTTTGATGTTATGGGTTTTGAGTGTGTCCGTATCTTTCATTATTTTACCGGCAAAAATTAAACACAATTGTTCAAAATCGGCTTCAAATTTGGTGGCCACCAGTTCCTTGAACTGCAAACGAAAAATGAAAAACAAAACGCAAACTCTAATAAATTTCGATTCGTTGGCAATTGAATAGCTTTGCGAATGAGTTTTTGACGCTTGACAACCTTCATAATTCATAATCGCCACCATACAATGGGAACATGAAAAAAAAAATTTTTTTTTGCGATAAAAACACGTAATGACATTTCGCTGAATATTGTCCGGAGCACCGCAAATTTTATATATTTAGTTTTTTTTTCTTTTTGATTATTCAATCGTATCTTTTCATTTGTTGAAAAATCACGAAAATCCATAAACATTTTCCACCAAGCAAACACTTAATTGTGTGGCTCATGTGTCATCGATGCCAATTTATTTCACAGAAATTCGTACGAACATTACGACATGTCCAAAAATTATGTCTCTGTCTTAACTTACTTCTTTAATGTCTGCATTTTCATCGACTGCAATTGTTTCTTTTGTTTTTGGTGTTTTAACCGTAACATTTATTTTCTTTGCTATATCTTGACCTTCAGCCATTTTATTAAATACAATCGGTTTTATTCAAAATAAATGTATCTTTTCAATTTGAAAAATAAAATTCAAAAAAAAATTTTTTTTTACATTCAACCACAAATGTTAATGCTTAGTCAATATAGCTGTGATGCGTGTAGACGTAAAACCTGAATATGAAAAAAAAAAGGAAAAAAGTCGAGAAATTGCTACTATGACTTGTTAATTCCCTTTGATTATATTGAAATGGAAATAATTTTTATGTTGGTACGTCTGTACAATGTAATCATTTGTGTACATGATTTTGAACGCCGTCTGGTGGACATTTGAATCAAATGACAGTTTATTTGACACATTTTTGCAATTTAAGAGAAAAGTTAGCAATTTCGTTTTGTATGTTCCATCAATCGAATTGAAACCGGCAATATATTTTAGCTGAACAGATTTATTTGATTTGATGTTTGCGGCTCGATTAGAGTCAAACAATCGAATTAAACATGCAACAAAGTCATACAATACGCTATGAAAAGATCGATTTCTTGGGTGAAGGTCAGGTAAATAGGAATAGAAAAAAAACGATTCCCATAGAATTCGTTTCGTATTGACAAATTAAAAAAAAATATTTTTTTTTAGTTTGCTACCGTTTACAAAGCACGCGACACACTGACCAATGCAATAGTGGCTGTGAAAAAAATCAAAATTGGTTCACGCGAAGAGGCTCGAGATGGAATCAATCGGACAGCATTGCGTGAAATAAAGCTATTACATGAGCTGCAACATGAAAATGTGATTGGTCTGTTGGATGTTTTTGGGCATAAATCGAATGTTTCGTTGGTTTTTGATTTTATGGACACCGATCTTGAAGTGGTTATTAAAGATCAAAAAATCGTGCTCACACCGGCCGATATCAAGGCATACACAATAATGACACTTAAAGGTCTCGAATATTTGCACATCCATTGGATTTTACACAGAGATTTAAAGCCCAACAATTTGCTGGTCAATTCGAATGGCATTTTGAAAATTGGTGATTTTGGTTTGGCCAAATTTTTTGGATCTCCTAATCGAATAAATACCCATCAAGTGGTGACCAGATGGTATCGGCCGCCAGAATTACTTTTCGGTGCACGACAATATGGTACAGGTATCGATATATGGGTATGTACAATGTAATCATTCAGTATGAGGATCAATCATTGTTTGATGGAAATGTTATTTTTATTTATTTTTTTTTTTCAATTCTAGGCGGTTGGATGCATTTTGGCAGAGCTTCTATTACGGTAAATGAATAATTAAAAATTTTATATTATTGAGAATTTAGATTAAAACGAAATTTCAGAGTCCCATTCCTGCCCGGTGATAGTGATCTCGATCAATTAACCAGAATATTCATGGCCTTAGGAACACCGACGGAAAAGAATTGGTAAAAACTGAACGCTTCATTTAGGTTTCATTAGTTTGAAGTAATTTCTTTTGTTTTGGTTTTTTTTCCATTTGTAGGCCAAGTTTGACCACGTTACCAGATTATATTCAATTCAAACCATTCCCTGGCACTCCATTAAGAGAAATATTTTCGGCGGCCGGTGATGATTTGCTGTTCCTTCTTGACAAAATGTTAGCAATGTATCCACATAATCGTTGTACGGCTACCGAAGCTTTGAAAATGCCATACTTTTCAAATAAACCAGCCCCTTCAATAGGCCATAAGTTACCGATGCCTATTTCAATTACCAGCAATAATAATGATGACGTTGAAGATTTGGCCAAACCGAGTATGAATTTGAAGAGAAAGCTTGATGCCGTTGCTGATGGTTTATCGGTGCCAAAAAAACGTCTACAATTTTGATTTGAGTATTTGTCTATTCCGGAATCCGAATGACAAAAACATTTATTGTATGAATTGTGATGCTTTTCTCTTCCGAATCTTTTTGAATAGAATCATTGCTTACATTATTATTATCGATAAAAAAAATAAAACAGAATCAATACATTTTGAACAGAAACACCAAATTTTTGTTCAGTCAAATGATAAAGTTCAATGAAGCAGATTCATTGTTTGAAAGGAAATGACATTGTAAGGCACTATCGCCAGAAGAAACAACGATGATGCCGATGTGCCAGCCAACGAATTTGAAGATGCCGCCATCGCTGGAGGCATCCTAAGCTCATTGTTTTCCCAATTCGACAGCCAGGAGTTCTAAGGCTTCCGGGATTGATAAAATAAATTGGACGCCAATTGATTTTTTGGTTTATTCTTTATTGCGTTTTTTTCTTTTTTGAAAAAAAAACTTCTCGTTTTCTTCGTTTGTCAATTTTTCCACCACATTCATTCCACAAAAAAACATGAATCATTTGATTCCATATACTGTGTGTATGATGAATGAAAAAAAAGACACACAAACACTTATATGTACAATCTTATCTTATGCAGAATAAACCAGATTTTCTTCTAGAATGCCACGTTAAGGCTTTCTTTCATTCACATTCTCGTTTTTCATACTTAAATATTCGACAATCTCAAAGAGTTTTTACATTTGTCGGAAAACTGATCACATTTATTTTTCCTTTCTTCTTTAATATTAATTTCGAATTGAATTTCGCTTCGTTAAATTGTGATTTGCGTTAAATCAATTCAATATTGTGTGTGTGTGTGTTTCGAAATAAGTAAGTCGAGCTAACATTTGAATGAAAAAAAAGAAAAAATATAATAATAATGATTGATCGGGAAATATGTATGATCCACCCAAAACGACCAAACCGAATGATTACACAAATTTAAACGGAAAAAAGGGAGAAAAAAATGGAAAGTGAAATGCACGAAAGCTGGAATTGTTCAAATGATAATTTCCATGGAAGAAAACCTGGTTTTGACAATGCTTAAATTAACAATTTTATCTACATAAAATACGAAAAAACTATATTCAAGATCATCTCTTACGTAAATTGCTTACTTTTGCTCTTGTCTGTTCTCCGTTTTTTTTGCACACTTCACTTCATTCACTACTATTTGTGGTCATACATTTCTGGTGAAAGCAAAAGGGATCGAAAAAGAAAACAAAAAAAAGGAAAAAAATAATGGAAACATTTGCATTCGGGAATTCCCCCAAGCATCTGCTCTCCTGCAAGCTCATTCTCTCAAAATAACTCATAAACATTGATTCATGCGAGCACCGAATTTGATTCTTTTATAAAATTTCTGTCGATCTTCCAACCAAATTCCAATCCAAAACAAAGCAAATTAACAGGAGCCCCCGTTTCGAGTGGATTTTTTGTTTGTTTGTTTGCTTTTACATATTATTATTTTTTTAAGAGGTTTCGGCGCGATTTTTAACGTCGAATATAATAAATTTTGGAATTTTTTTTTTAGAGTCATCAAGACTGGATTTTTTGGTAAATTTTTTGTTTTTAAATAATTATTTTATCAGATTTCTTTCTGCTGAATTCAGGTGCATTATCCTGTTAATTTGGTCTTGGCATTGGATTTTGTTTACATGAAATGAGCTGCAGTTCTAACATCCTTTTTCATCTTTCTTTTCATTTCTGTTGCGTTTTGTCTGGGAAACTCGTATCTGCTTGAAAATGGTAACGATTTTTTTTCTTTTACATTTTATAACATTGTGCTTTTTTCTTTTTATAAACATTTTCTTAATTTCTGATTTTTTGCAGACAAAATCTATTGCTTTTTCCATATTTTTGTTGTTGACTTTTCTTTTCTTTTTTTTCATTTATTTGTATTTTTTTTTTTATTTTTTTTTTGGATCAGTTAAACCTTTTGATGCGTGTTTTTTATTTTGTACTTTTTTTTTCTCATCATTTCCTCTATTTGAACACATTGAGAATCATTTTGATTTGCTGATCAAAAGGTTGAACGGTTCACTTTTGTTTTTCGTTTAACTTCTTTCCTTTTCATTTTGATTTCATTCTTTTTTTTTCTTACTGTGTGAGTTTGCGAGCGACGAATCTTGTTTTTCTTGTATCTGAAATTTAAAATTATTAATCGGATGGCTTTAAAATTTGGTCAGTTTTGTTCAAAAGTTGAATGACGAAACAATAATGATAATTAAACAAACACAAATATAAAAATGATAATAACAAATAATAATCGAAACGAAATCAATTCCCAATTTCCCAAATGCATAATGATTCAAAAACAAAAGATATTTTTCCTTTCGTTTTCTCTGCTTTCCGAATAAAATTGGAAATCTTTTTGAATTTTTCTGAATATATTTTCGTTTTGTGTTTCAAAATCTGTTATCACAGCCATTCGAAAATGTTTGTGTGTATGGTGTATGAGATTGTAAAAGTGTTTTGTGGATTTATGAACGAAATTTATGAACTTAGTGATTTCGTTTGTTTGTAGCTATTTAGTAAAATTCCAAATGCTTTGAATACTGATCGTTGATCTATGGATTAAACGATGATTCAGGTTCCAAATATTTTTTCAAACAAACATTGCATACAATGTATTGAAATTGATTAATTGGATCAAACACAAACCATCCAAATCAACACTCATCACTTAGAATAACGACTTTTATATGAATTATTCGCACCAAACATACGTTCTCTCTCTCTTCAACTAGTTAAGTTCAATCAATCATCAACACATTTAAAACGAATTCATTCCTTAATTCCTAGGCACTTATAGTTAAATTAACGTCTTTTATTTGATAAGAATATCTGTTTTTGTTCATAAATCTCATTGATCATCGTAAAAATGTGGTTGGTTTCCAGGATCCATTCGATTTGGGAACAAACATTGAATAAATTTCTCTCATATTTTTTTTTATCTTATGAAAAAATATTTGTTGGATTAATCAATTCTTTTTTTGTAGTACGCGCGTTGGTTTGTTTGTGTGAAATTGTTTCGATAGTTAAACACACAGAAATCTATCAATAATAATAAATACTTATTTGTTTTCGTTTTCGTTTGTTTGTTTTTTTTTTTGAGCAAATAAGGATAAAAATTAGAAAAAAATCGATTTTTCATGGCTTAGAAACTGTGGTGGATATTTAGGTAATAAATTAGCTCAAACGTAGTAATTAAATAACCGAAATGAGATCAATCATCTTTTGACATCGCGCATTTTTTAAGTACAAATTTAATTGGTTTTCATTCTGGTCCTCCACATATATTTTTCGAGCTTGTCAGCTCTTTTCTCATTCTGATGAGATCAACTATTCTCGAACTATGACGTAGTGTTTATTAAGCATATCGTTCTTTCGCCATTCACTCACATAACTCACATTAATATCAAAAATCGGAATTTGGAACATGGAACAATGGGTGTTCGGAGAATGCAATTGATTGTGTGTGTGTGTTCAGAATTTAATATAAAAAATATTCGTTTTTCTTTTTCATTTTCGGAACACGAACCTTTTTCACTTCCAACTTCAGTGATTCGATTCTACTTTTTTTCCGAATTTTGATGCTTTTTTCTACTTTTTCTTCCGATTTTATCGTCAAATTCTTTTCTTTTACTTTAAATTCACATTGAATCACTCAGTAAATAAATGTCTAGTATCTAAAGTCGCCTTAAATCGTAAAAACGTTTTCATTTTCAAATTAATTATTGTTGTAATCCTAAGGCCTAAAGCCTAAATTCATAAATAGCCTTAGAAAAACTCAAAATAGGACTCCTAAATCATCATCTTACTTGTATAAGTTTAAATTAATTATATTCATTATTATTATTCACTGATATATATGTGTATCACACGATACCAATTAAATAATAAAACGAAGATTTCCTTTTGATGGTAAATTCAAATACACAAAAAGACAAAAGATGAAAAATCCATGCTTCGATGACAGATTCAATTTATCTTCCTTCTTTCATTCCATTCAATCAGCTTATATGACCTGTTCGAAACTATTCACGGGTTTTCCTTGTGGTCAATGGTTCCGGAATCAGTCTTTGTCGGTGTGTGTATGTTTATGTTTAAGGTTTTATAGTTTACGTTGAAATTAGTAAATAAACGATGCTGTGGTCGGCGAGCAATCTTACGCTTTTTCCCTTGGTTTTCATCTCTTCGTTTTTATATTTAAATTACGCAAAATGACTTTCTTAATTAATATTAGTAGAGTTCGTTAATTGTATGGAATAATGGTGTATCACTGGCTCGAATGGTTCTTTTCGGGATATATTCACTTCAAGGGATACAAATCACCTGAATCGAATTCAACTATAACGTATTCAGTGTGGACTACACACACACGCCCACACACGTCCACACTAAAATACTAAAAATCTGTGATCCAAAAATCACGAGTTATTATTATTATTATTTATCGTTTGGTTTGAATCGATATGCCTACGGCACCAAATTACTATTCACTCTCCACCTAATATTTATACTTTTTTAAATGTATCGAACAAAAATCACAATTCAGAGAGTAATCAAGTTTTGGTAAATGCTAAAAAGTTTTGTCGCTACTTTTTTTCTATTTTGTTTCTTTTTACAGCAGAATTGCTTCCATAGTTTTTGAAATGAGCACTGAATTGGTCTTATTGTTTCCCCATTATTTCCATTAGCAAATGAATATTATTTAACTCACAATGTTATCGCATCATGTATTCCATGTGAATGCCATGGTTCTGATGTGGTGGCGGTTGCATATAGCTATCATGAACAACATTATACGCTGGTGGTACTAAAGGTTTATCCCCAAACAATGAATCAATATCCTTCGTCTGTTCAAGTAAAAGCCATGATTCACGGAAAATGTCCCGGATGCGTTCGAATATCTTTTCATCACAACATGATCGGGCTGTATTTGATCGATCAAATGGTTCTACAAATTGAAGAAGAAGAAGAACAAGGAGGAGAAGAAGAAAAGATCAGCAAAGCAATTGAGCTAAAAAGAAGAAGCCGATTTACCTTCAATACAAAGTTGTTTCCATTCATTTGGATCATTTTTATAGGAAACATCTTTTCGGCATTCATCAATTGGCAAAAGACCGGCCGTTCGTACCGAAATCGCATACTTCTCATAACTTTAACAGAAAACAAATATAAATTTCATCATTTTTGACAAATAATGATTGTTTTGTTTGTTGATGGTTTCTTACTTAAAATGGTGATAATACTCCAAAAATCCATAAAATAATTCGCCCAATGTTTGATGATTATCCGATTTATACGGTTCAATTTTTTCATTCATGTTGATTGTGTCGATGTCATTGATCTTCTGTCACGAAAGAAAAAAAAAATAAATGAAAAAACCATTTGATGAATTGTTTGCTCATTTGAATGGATTTGAAGTGGTGAATGTACGTTTACCTTGAATTTATCGGGATACATGGCATGCAAACAGGGCAAAATTGCAGGCTGAACACCACATTGCAAATAATGAATCACCATCAATATCAACGAATAACTAGATATTGTTAGATCTTTAGCATTGTTGATTCCATGATGTTGAGCCCAAAGCTTAACGTTAACTGCCAACGGTTGCAGTCTCCAGTCCACTGCCAAACAAATTAACAAATGCTTAATGTTTGTCGCAAACAAAAAAAGATTTTAGAATTACATACGTTGTGTGTAACAATGAAGCAAATGTGAATTACGAATGCCAACGCAATTATTGTAATTCAAATCAACCTCAACATTGTGATGTGTATCGTCAAATCTCAAGATTGGTACTTTGGCCGGAATCAAATTGAAATTCTTCAAAAACGTTTCTGCAATCGCGAATGAATGATGGAATTTTAATATGAAAAATAATAAAACATCACAAATTGAATTTAACTTTAACACATACGGCAATTCTCCTGCAAATGTGTCCTCAATTTATCCAAATGATATACAGCTTCACCTCTAGGATCAAGAGTTGTACACAATCGAGACACAAGACACATATCAATATCTGATGTGTCCAATGCAAATCCTGATATCGTCGAACCAACCAAATATAAACTGTATCTGGAGAATATTGTCTGTTAACCGGGGAGAAATAGAGCCGAAAAAAACAAATAATGGCGATCAATGCATTGGCAATTCCATCTCGGAAGTTGAAAATTAAAATAATTACCTTGATTTTATCGCATAAATATTGCCATAAAACAGTTTTCTTCTCATACAGTTCTTGAGGTTGTCGCTTCAATTCATATTTTTTCCAAATTTTTTGCGATGAAATATCCCATTCGGAGCCATTACAAAGAACGCTCGGAGACATATGGATCTCATTGATTCGAGATCGATATTGAATGCCCCGTTGTGTTTCAATTTCATCTTGTTTACGTGCATTATTTAAGTTCACATTGGCTGTTGAATTGTGGTTGGATCTGTGGTTTGGTGTTGATGATCTGTGCGTTCAAAGCAATGCATTCATTTTTTTTTTTTTTTTTCAAACAAATATCGGACCAATAGAAAACATTTACCTTCGTTTATTGTGTCCACCACCATTTGCATATGTTTTCGTCCGAACCGGTGAATTAACAAAATAATCCGAATTCGAATAGTTTGATCCCGGAAATATTGGCTCATTTACTGGCGGCAAACATGAATTATTTGGTTGTCCAGATGGCATATATCGTATGCGTTGATTATTTGTGCCATTCAAAAGCATTTCCTCCGTCAGCATTGATCCCGTTTTAACGAAATTTGTTGATGACGAAAAATTGGATCGACCATTGTATGTAAAATTAAAGGACGTAAAATTTTTCTCCGATTTGGTGCGTTGATTCAGGCGTTGATCATTGGTGTGATTATTTGCGGACGACAATTTTGCGTCATTATCACTTGGTAATAAAATTGGATGGGATGCAGTTCGATTGTTGGTGATTGATGATTTATTGGTGCTATTGTTGTCATTCAATAGAAGAGCCGGCGTTGATGAGCTCACTACTGTGGCCGGTAATGACATTGATGATGTGCATGTCAATGATTTTGCCTTTGGCAAACGAAAATAATCGCTGGCCGGTAATTTTAATTTTGGATTTGATGCTTCGCTATCACTTAAGCTAAATGTTTTTAAACTAATCGTTGACGATTCGATATCCATATCCTTTTTCGTTGATTTTTTCGGTGCAATTTTATCGGTTTGGATTTGTTTATCGGTCGATTGTGTGGAAACCTTTCGTGATGGCAGTGTTATCACCGATTTATTATTTATATTTAGCTTATTATGGCTGTCATCATTGGACACAGATACCGGCGAACTCGACACATTATTATAATTGCCATTCGTTTCGTTTTTATTTTTCCGAATCGATTATTATTGTATGAGTTCCACTGTTTTTTGTTGCCGTTGTTGCTGCAAAATTATAAATGAAAACAAAAAACGTATTATTTTTATTCAATTATTATTTAATGAGCCACGCAACAGCAAAGCTAGTGCCTGTAATTCTTTTTTTGGTTTTACCTTTGATAATTCCGATTATGACTATGATAATTGTTATTCGAATGAAATGTTGATCCCGAATTGGTCTGCATATAATGATTCGGTGGCTGTGCATGACTATTTGGACTAATGTTTGTTGATGCAAACATCTGTTGCATACCATTCGATGAGCTCGAATGAAAGAATGGAATGTTTTGCGATTGATAAAATCCCAACTGTGGCTGTTGAAGATTCTGTGTTGTTACAATATTACTATTTCGATGATTGGTCATCGTCGATCCCACTCCTGCTGTTGCACCACCACCACCACTTCCAGTTGCGCCTGATACTGTTTGCGCGGCGGACGTAAAACTTCGATTCGTTAAACGGTTTGCCGATTTTGAGCTTCGATTACTTTTACCGCTATTATTGCTGCTACCGCTTGATGTAATCGATGTGATCGATAATGGTGGTGATATGGATGCATCGCTGACATGTGACGATGTTGATACACTATTACCACTAATACCATTATAATGATAGCCACCATTGTTGTGATTCATATAGGCCGTTCGACCATTTGAATGTGAACCGCCACTACCATTTGCAGTGCCATTAAAATATTCAACTGGTTGTGTTGTTGTTGTTGTTCGATATCGATCAGTGGTTAATCCATGCAAATAATCAAGACTATAAATTGCTTTAGCATTTGGTGATGACACAATGATATTGGTGCTGGACTTTGTTGCGCTGCCGTCGGATGTGTTATTATTAAACGTGTCGATCGTATATCCATGGCATTCGTTTTTAAATGTAATTTTGTTTGATTTTTATGTGATGTGGATTTTGTGCTGCTGTCACAACTGCTTTCACTGCAATTACTGCTTATGCCAGATGTTGTATTTGTGGAATTTGTTGCATCAAAACTGTCCTGTTGTTGTTGTTGTTGCTGTTGTTGTTGTTCTTCTTTGTTCGAATATGAATCCGTTGATACATTATTATTGCTTGTTTTATTGATACTCAATCGGCGATAGTTTCGGCCATCGTTGCCATCCAAACTGTTATTGATGCGACTATGCTGTTTGGATGATAATTGTTTGTTTTGTTGTTGTTGTTGTTGCGGCTGCTGATGCTGATGCTGTTGCTGATGCTGTGATCCTATACAGTACTTTGATAATGCGGACGATCGATAATGTTGTTTACCTTCTTCACTATTCGATTGCTGAAGATGATTGATCGGCGAATTATTATTATTGTTATTACCATTTATGTTGCCATTCGTTCGATTATTATTATTGTTATTATGGGTGCCATTAAAGTTTCGCTTTTTATTTCCATGCGTTTGATATGTTTGATGTTTTCGTCGTCCACTATTTTTGCCGCCCGCATTCGCATTGGTAAATTGTTGGATCTTTTGTTGGAGATTATTATTATTGTTTAGGTGCTGGAGCTGCTGCTGTTGTTGCTGTTGATTTATCGGCGGCGATTGGGCATTTGGTGACGGACTCTGTTGTTGTTGTTGTTGTTGTTGTAGCTGTGATTTTGTATCGTTAAATTTTTTTCCAGGCAAATTGTCATTTAATGATTGGCGATGAGCTACATCAATAAAGGTATTCATTTTCACTATTTTGATTTGATTTTTTCTTTTTACTTTTAATTTTGATTTTATTTATTAATTTTTTTTTTCAATTGATTTTTTTGTTTGTTTTTTTTATTTTTTGTTGGCTTTTTTGGTGTTTGCTAAATAAGTTTTTTTGGTTGAAATTCTTTTCAAGTATTTCGACTAATAATTGGATTGGTGAAAATATAAATTTCGCTTTTTCTTTCGTTTTATGTATTAATATTCAAATAATTATGCACTTGTGCATGCAAATTAAAAAAGAAAAGGAAGAAAAAAAATATAATATAATATAATGCAAAGCCCTTTCTATATGAACAATGCTCAAGCGAAAATAAATTAAGATGAAAAAAGAATGAGATTCAAATTATGAATAATATTTCGTGCATATAAATTGTATTTGTGTGTGTGTGTTCAACGTTAACAGCGTTAATCTGTGTTTTTCTTGTCATCCCATCAACAAATAATTTCTTCTTTTTTTTTTAAATTTAGAAATGAAACTGTGAACCAAAGGATAAAATAAAAAGAAAGAGAAGAAAATTAAATGAAATTAGATTTTGGAAATTAGTGTGAGTGGATTAAATGGAGGCATGCAAATTTTAAACCTGACACCCAAAGTCTCAAGCCTTTATCGCGAACAACTACAAAACAAATTCTACAGGGGAAAAAAAAATTGTATTTAAAAAACATCCAAACGCCGCCGAGATCCCGTTCAACTGATTGGAATACTAAAGAAATTGGCTGCCGAAGGGTCAAACGCGTATTCGAAGATACAGAGAAGCTGGTTGATTTTGATGTGCATACCGTTTACCAACAATGTAATGAAGAATTGTTGAAAAAGTGCAGCGCCGACATTCGAGTTGAAATGATAAGATTTAATGAAATGAAACAAGAGGCGATTCTCAAAACACCGACAACAATAAAAGCAACACGGCTAGATTTGTATGCAAATAGTGAACAGCAATTTTGTAGCGATGTGTCCGATAGGCATTATTTATTCCTCAAATTTATCAAAAGAAAAATTGAAGCGAATTTCAGAAATTTGTCGAATTTTTTTCTTTTTATTTGTTTTTTTTTTTTTTTTGTATCGAATAAATTGCATTGATTTCAATAAGTAATGACATTTTGTTGTTGTTTGATAAAAATTGTACGGACTCGTATGCAGCCATATTTATAAAGCTCCTTCATGTGTGTAAAGACAGTGGTGCGAGAGAGCATATTTCGAAAGGAATATAATACAAATGTACATGTGATGCGCAACGCAATGGTAATATGTAGCAACAGCAGCCGTAACAACATCAAGGCATGCTACCAATTCCACAATGCAAATACCACGACACACAAAAACGCAACAATCTACATACGAAAAGGTATACAAATATTGTTTTATTACTTGGCTGACGGCGAGGATGGAGGATGGTGAGACGATAAAAAAAAATATGCAAAAATAAAATCGAAAACTACGACTATGTGAAAGTTGACTATGGTGACTATAGATTATAATATTTTTTGTTTATTTTTTTCTTTTGAAGATGCAATCAAATCCTAATAATATTGGACAAACATCATGGGAATTTGATTTTTATTTCAGAAAATTCAAAACTACACAAATGCCAATTCCAATAATATTCAGATTCTATTACCAAATGCAAACTGAAGCTAAAAACAAATGCAAAACCCTGCAAACCAACAAAATGTTTTGTGTGATGATTTTGGTCAATTTTGCCATTACCTGTGTTTCGTTTGTCGTCTTTTATCAATTCCGTTTTACAGTTAGAAATAATAATCTTGATTATTTCAATGTACGTTTTCGCATCATTTGGAGATTTGTATATTGTATATATATATATTTCGATTCATCCGACTGATTTTGTGATTTTAATAATTTACTGTCTTTTGTTATTTTGCTTCTTTCTTCTTGGTGTTAGATTGTGTCGTTGTGTATCAATTTCACAATTATTTTTCACACTTGGTTTATGTTGTGTTTTTTTTTCTCTCCCGGTATATTAACGTTATGCACAATTTAAAAGAAGTTTTTTATTTATTTAGCCTCGATGTCGATTCGGCTGATATAATTTATGTGGTTTAAAAGAAAATGAACGCGCTTACAATATCACGAGCACATGAAAGACTATTTGAATAATATATATTTATATAAAAAAAAGAAAGAAAATAATTGAAAGAGAGCAAAAAAACTAATCGGATAAATCGCACACAATAATTCTTTTGATTTGCATTCATCAATGTCTTATCACAAAAGATGAATATTTTGGATATTTTTTCTTCCTCAAACATGCACATTGAATGTCATTTCACTTCTTTTTTTCCCCTTTCTTTACATCAATTGAGAATGGAAATAAAATGTTCTCTTTCTTTGGAATCCTTCGGATTCGAAGACATTCGCACAATTAAACTGAAACTAAAATTCAATTCCCGTTGATTTTACCATTCGCTTTCTTGTGGCTTTGTCCGTTTCTTTTAACTTCTCACTGTCTTTCAATTCCTTAAATTCACCACTTCTCTCTCTCTCTCTCTCTCTCTCT
>GL502903.1:155140-172029 GCA_000149185.1 Mayetiola destructor
TATATATATATATATATATATATATATATATATATATATTTTTTTTTTTTTTTTTTTTTTGTAAAGTTCAATTCATTTTTTATGCATTGATCACATGGTGCGACCAACCGATATCAAAGCATGTTATCAAATTCATAAATTTTGTCTTAATTAATACAAAAATGTTGTCGGATCGATTGATGGTTTTCATGTTTGAAATTAGTTTATTTTCTTCTCTGTTTCGCCACTGTTTGAGTCTCATTTTCAATTGTAAATATTCATTAAACGAGATGCAATCAAATAAAACCACAAAATATATTTTACAATATTTTTCTAATGCACGATTTTACGTATTATTTTCAATTCGCAATTCATTTGCATTCAAACAACAATTTCACATTCGCTTAATTGAGTTCCACAATAAGTGGAAGATTCAGATAGTTTATAAACGACTGTTGGGGCTTGTTGCTCAATACTACACTTTTTTAAGCCTTGCGAACATCACGGGATATCCAAAGATAGAAAACAAAAGCATATCCCATTTTCCTGCCTAAGACTAGAAACGCTTTCAAGTACTTTATCACACAACACCTCAAATATCTTCTTTAGTTTTACTACGATGATCTTCAAACTCAACACGTGTTTCAACGAAAGAATCAGCATGCAAAAGCTAACGAATGAGAAACGAACCTGAAAGAAAACCCAAAAATCTGATGAACGAATAAAAATTGAAGCATGGTGAATGAAGGGATGGAAAGTTTAAAGAGACAAAAAATATTTCAACATTTAAATAAACAAAAAAATTCTAAGATTCGAACAAAAATTTATTTCATAATAATGATGCAGCAAATGATGAAGAAGACGAAACAAACATGTACAAGACATTTTTTGGAGAAAATTTTACATTTTTTGAGTATTTTTTCCTTTATAACTTTATGATTATTAATTTATATTATTAATATAAGAATTGTTTTTTTTCTCGATAATTTATGCTTAGTTTATTAGGCTTAACTGTTTATTACGATTCGTAAAATGAAAATCAAATGAATTTTTCTGTTTATTTCATACGAATAATAAAGAGAATAATACGTACAATAATAATAATAATAATAATAATTGAATTTATTGAAATTTGCATCGGATCGGCTTATTCCGGTGTTGTAAATGATTAATGATTTTCGAAAGTTGTCGATATCATCATGTATAAAACAAACTCGATGCATTTCATAAATCTTATTTTTCTCCTCACTCCGGCTATATACACAAATCAAATAGCAATTTTTCTTATTCATTTATACATTCTACGATTATCAAATACGTATTTTGAATTGGTTTTTAATTAAATATTTTAATTTTCTTTTTCCAAAGATTTGCCATACAACAATTGAGTGAACACGAATTGAAATTTTTCCGTGTGAATTGAATTGAATTGAATTGAACTAAATCAAAATCTTAAATGTTAAAATTGTTTGTCCAAATATTTTATTCCTCTTTTCCATCAGATTTTGATTCTTCAATCCTAAAATAATAAGAAAATGTCATGCCAATAACATTTCATTAGTTGAATATTTGTTTGCTTCTTTTTTTTTGCTAGGGCGCTAGATGCGGACACCCATCACCTTTTCAACATAACATATTTACAAATTACATAGTGCATGAAGCCCACAACAGAAAATGATAATACCTTTGCAATGCATTCATCCATCGAATCGTGGAGATCGAATGGATTCAATGTGTTTTTCTTTGCTCTGCAGCAGGCACAAATCGGTTATCCATAAATATCTTTGGATTTTTTTAAATAATAATTGAATCGATTTTATCTGTGTGTGTTTGTCAAGTGTTAAGGGGCTGTTCAATAGGCAGTTGCATGATGCATTAAATGATGATGTGTATTAAAATGATTCAAATGATTCATATCTGGTGGTGGAACTGTAACAGCTGCAGCTGGATACCATTCACTGCCCGGATGATGATGTGGATGATGATGTTGATAGAATGGATAATGGCTGGTTGGTAAGCCGGATGGATGTGGTGGTGCCAAATTTGAATTCATCGAATATGGTGATGTTGATGGCATTGATGCTAATGAAGTTGTTCCACATAAATTATTATTGTTATTATTATTATTATTGTTGTTGTTGTTGTGCGAGGGGTTAGTCAATGGTGCCATTGTTCCTATAGATGGTGAACGTGTGTTTGCTGCATTTGAACTTTGTTCGGATTTAATCGATAGCGGTGTATGAGATTTAATTGAATGTGAATCGTTATTATTGACACCTAAACGATTATTGGCTGATGGTGGTGTTTGAGCACCGCCAGTTATAATTGAAGATGAACTGGAATCGTCTTCATTTTCGCTGTCATAGGCGGTATGTACCGGCGATTTTGCAACCAAGCTGCCATGAACCTATATTCGAATGAAATTTGAAAAAAAAAAACATAAGTTTAACTGCAACGGGCAGATTAGATTTTGACAGGGGTTTGGGGACGGCTGAATCTTACCTTCATGTGTTTACGCAATGATGATGGATGCGTATAGGATTTGTCACATCCTGGCTCACGGCAATTGTATGGTTTGTCTGATGTATGAACGTGCGAATGTTTCTTACGATCCGATGAATTTGCGAAGCGTCTATCACACCCTTCATGTTCGCATTTGAATGGTTTTTCACCTAAAATAGATAAAAAGCAAAACAACAAAAACGATTAATCACAATTGAATTTAAAATCAATTTTCAAACAATGGGGCGATGTAAAAAAAATAGCAACAACAAATAATGAATTTGATTCAAATAAATCGTCATGCCCTAGAAGTCAGTCTAAAATCTATAATCTATAGTAAACGAAACTGAATCGATTTAAAAGAAGGACACACGTGTCACTATCTGTTAATATAAAGCGTACATAAAATGCAATGAGTGTCTATTGTGCGCCTTCCAACAAGAACAATCAACAACAATTCATTTTGTTGACTGTTTGAAAGCAATGCAAGGAAAAGATAGCGAGAGAGAGAGAGAGACATGGATTGGTCATTGTACATATGAAATGGTGGCAAATTCACCATCGCCCACACAATCAAACAATGGAATGACCGATTTTTAAACAACACAACGTTGAATGTCACATGAAATGTAGTTTAAATTTTTATTGTAAACTGCATGTGAAAGGTAATTTTTCAAAGAGTTTGTGAATGGGTGTCATGCCTTTTTATTTGTCAATGTGGCAGGACATCTGCACCATTCGCAATCACGTTCAAATTCAAAAACAAAATCTTCAATTCATTAGAACCAATGATGAACACTGATCCAAATCCAAATATTGGAATGAATTTGAAAAGTGAAATGAAAGATTTGACTCAATGTTAAACATTGTCCATCGACAGTGTAACCCGATCATGAAAAACACCAAAAAAGATACAGAAAATTTGAATTCATTAAAATCAACAAAAATCGATAAAGTTTAATGTCGAACAATAAGATTGTCATAAAAAGTAATTCATTTTCGGATTGAATTTCGACTTTGAATTTATTTTCAAATTCATAACCTATCTAAACACAAAAAACAACGATCATTTCAAAATTCGAATGACCGGTTGAATGTTCATGCTCAAAGCGATCGAATCGAAAAAGGATCGATTTCAAAATTATTTTTATTTATATAAATAATTTATTAGTTTAAGCCCTGATGTTGCTGTTGCTGTTGTCGTTTTGTTTTGAGCCTTTTTTTCGAATCATTTTTCTTAAACGATTTCGAATGTTCCATTTCATTTGACTGTTTAATGCTCTCTACTTTCATCCCAAAATGAATGTTCGAACTTTGGAAAAGAGGGAAAAAGAGAATCATTCTTCTTCGTTTAATATTATTCGAATGACACATGAGACATGAGCATCGAGTGTGTGTGTGAACATACACAAAAGGTCTCTTACCTAATAATAAAAAATAAAAAATAAAAAATGTTATGAAAGAACAAATGCACAGAGCAAATATCAATAATAATTTTTCATCCCTTTTATCAGGCATAGATGTCGGCCGAATTTTCTTCTTCTATCTTGTCCATTTCGTTTTTGAGTTGTTGCAGTGTTTTTTGGGGCATTTTTATCCTTTTTGTCTTTCGTTTGTAATGTGTCGGGTGTGAGAATTTTTTTTTCTGGAATATTATAATCATAACAATAAAATCGTCATAATGCTAAAGGCTAAAGGTCGCATTCGGTTTCTATCGACCAGTTTTATTGCTTTCTAGCAATAAATTATTTAAACGAGAATAAATTTGATTAAATGGTCCCAGACCATTGTAAAACATTCATGTTCATTCTCTTTTATTTATATTTATCCCAAAATTTTGATGCGGTGTGCGGCAATTTTTTTTATAACAAAACCAATGAATGTTTAAGTGCCGTTTAATTTGAATCATAAAAAGAATTTTTATTGCACAAATGAAGAGCAATTAGAGGGCCACTTCGGGCCTGTCCAAAAATCGTGCTCATTTTCTCCGAATCCATATACGCAAACGCAGGCTAATTAAACAAAAATACTTGTTGCCAATGTGTACGAGTGCTAAACTAGGCTTCAAACATTCCAAATGAGCATATCATCATTAACATGAAGTGGATGCTTTCATTTCTTTGAATTTGTTCGGTGAATTTATGACAAAAGAACAGGGAACGGGTGTTTTGATTTATACTTGACTTTTTTTGTTCGGCAAAAGCATAAGAAACCTACAATCGATAAATAAAATAATAATTTCCATTTGATCCGAAAAATCCGAATAGAATTTCTTCTTTTATTGATCGTGTAGGTCTTTGGGTCAGCTGTCCTCTGTGTCTACCTGTAAATGAAGTGTTTCCATCGTGATGTATCATATCCACAATCCACAACGACAGCACACAAAATCACAGCAAAACATTCGCCCAAAAAAAAAAACGCATAACGAAACGAGAAAAAAGGCAGAAAAACCGAGAATTTGGTGAATTGCACAAAATAACCGTTGAAGGTTACGGATTTGTAAACACATTTTATTTTCTAACATTCTTAACTTCTTTCAAAAAAAAAAAAAAATTCTTTTCCATTGTTCCATAATGTGATAATACCGATTACGATATATGGTTTTTGAGAAACATGTTGTAAAACATTTCATGTACAACATTCGGAACAATGCAATATCGTACTCCGATGAATGTGGGTCCTGTTCGAAACTCATTTTGCCTCTGTTGAGGAAAAAAGATGGAAAAACGTTGCGTTCACTATACGTCATTCGATTCGAATTGAAAATAATATAATAATTAAAAATGCTACAGAATCCTGAATCACGGTTGAGAAACAACACTGGATTATCTTTCCTAGTTTCTCCAGATAGCTGAGTCATAGGCAAACTTTAACGGAAGAGAAATAGACAAAAGAAAAAATAAGATATTTTTTGGTCAGAACAATGTGGGAATGAAATTCTTGGTAAATTTTGCCACTCGATGTGATTTATGAGTTTTCTGGTTTTTGTCTCTTTTTCATCCAAAATTTTCGAAAAGAACTTTTCAAAGCATTGTCTTTCTTCTTGTCTTTAGATTTCCATGTGTTTCATGCGTATGAATGCCCGAATGTCCATGGAAAGAATTTACGATTTCTCTAGAACACACTGTTGTGTTGGATGCGTTTTTGTACAAACCAAAAAAAAATCCATATCGATTTGCAATTTGCATGCATGTGTGTTAATGTGTGCGTATGGATAATATAAGGTTTTATGGCTCTGTGACTGAATAGCAGTGCTGCTGGTTCTACGTAAGGAGTATTTTGCCATTTCTTTGAACACAACCTATTCGGATATCCATTTCTTGGACAAATAAACAATAAATTGCATTGTATAGATACATAATTTTCAAGTTCCGATTATTCCGTCACTTCCACACTGTCCTTTCGTTTTTCGAAACAAAACAAACAAACATTAACAAATCATATATTTATTTTAATTTTCCTTATTTTCAATGGCCAGTGACCGTTGGCATTCTTCTTCGGATTCGGATAACTTTAACGATGCCAAATGGAAATTAAAACCATCGAAACGGAAACATTTAAATCGGTCATGTGTTGTTTTGACTTGTGAAAAACGAAAATATTGATGCTTCTTTTCCGGACCTAAATGACTGTTCGTAACTCAGCACGATTGACGAGATGGACTCACACGCTGCCTTCTATCCATTCAATTGGATTTTGGACAAATTGAAATGGTTTAATTTTGTGTTTGTTGTGTTCATTACTTTGCTATTCGAATGGGTTTTATGTTTATTGCTTATTGAATCCAAAACCAAATCATTTGCAAACAACTCAATTAAATTCAACTGTTCAACATTTGAAATTCAGAAAAAAAAAAATTAAAATGTTCAAATCATTGTATGTTTGTTCGCCTCCTCTCTCTCTCTCTCTTTCTCTATTTTTGTCGATACCATCAACACGGAAATCTTTTGATTCTATCAGGCAAAGTTTATGTAATGGAAATTGATTTGTTTGAGACTTTCACAATCGCACCATTGAAATAATGTTCATCTTAAATGACCAGAAGAATGGAAAACAATGAAATTTTGAAAATGAAATTACATTTTGTTTTGTTTTTTGGATTCTTTTTTTTGATCTTAATCAAAATGCATTTGAACAAATAATTAAACTAGTGACTGGTTATTGTGGCGTCAAGTTTCAACTGAAATGGTTTTGATTAATTTGAGATTCCTCACTCACAAACGTTTCGAAGGTAAACAAAAATGCGAACACCAAATGGAAAAACAAGATTTTGATTGATAAATTGGTCGCTCGTGGTTGGTTGTATTTCTATTGAAATTGACTGAAGTCATTTGTGGCGCGACACATATCATCCTTAAGAATGATATGAAAACTTTTGAATGCATATAAACGCCTTCAAATGCCCAAGAGCAATGAAGATTCGATCAACACGAACAGTTTATTACAATACTTTTTGGGGCCATCAGATAAATTTAAATTTGTGGTGAGATGGAAACCTTAAAGTATCCAGGAAGAGATGAAATCAACGCGTGCCATTGAATCGACCGATTTAAAGAACTCAAGGCAAATATTTTTTTCCTATTTTTTCGTTTCCAAATTTACTATAAAGAGCAATAATTGTTTGAACATTTTTTTCTTTTTGGTTGTCGTGCAGATATAATAAAACTGGATTGGACCAATTAATACGATGTTTCACTGATAACATCAGATTGCTTGATTATGCTAATAACGATCATAGAACATAGAGAAAGTTTTATATTCAAATCCAAAGACGAAAAAAAACTGAATTTATTCAAATTTGAACATCGTTGAACTATTTTCATGTAGTTTATCTGGTTCGGAATCAACTGATTACCAGACAATGAATCTGAATGACTGAAAAGATGTCAGGTGTCGTTTATCTTAAATAAATTCAATTTAGAAGAACAAAAAAAAGAACAATAAACAACTCTTTCATTCTTCTCCGATTTGGTCTTCACATAGCAGACCATAGAATCCCTCCGCACATAGTGCACAGAATGAAAAAGGTAAAGAAAAGAATTGATTTGATCAAATATTTCGAATCGATTGATTAAATATGCAAATGGATTTGATCAAAAAAAAAAAAAAGAAGACAAAACGTCAACAAATTATATCAGTCATTAGTTTATTTCGATGCGTTGCCATGTCGTTTGTCTGATTTGACACATACAAATCGAAATTAAAAACCTGTACTTTGTTCTGGGCACTGAGCACTGGCCTATGTGTATACGGTATACCGTATACCGATTGCTGGCGCCTGCATCCAGACATTTCATTATCTGAGATTCTGTTTGCTATGCAATTAATTTCGGTTCCGATGACACAATATTGTGAGTGAACAAATGGGAAATCGGTCACCAAAGTGTTTGCTGTTTTTGGCATTTTGAAACTCCCACATTTTGTAGCTTTGATTTTCAATGCGAGAGGTGATTTACAATAACATCAAGCTAAATCTAAGGCTAAGCCTTCAAAATAGAATGAAATTTTGGAAATATTGGAAAAACACCCTCCGTATACCCTAGCTGTATTGCGTATTACGCATGATACGATATTCTCAACCAAACATAACGAAAATCGAATTGTAAACGCAACGATATAACGGCCGTAAATAAGATGAAAGGGAAAAGCAAATGAAGAGAGAAAGAAAAAACAGAACTCATGATTGCGTTTTTCTTGTGGTATGAGAATTCAATGAAAAACGCCATTTCCAGACAACAAACAACAACATCCAGCTTTTCTCCCAGCCCCCAGAAACAAAATAAACATTTTTATTCGCTTCACGTTGTAACGCTATGATTTTCCATTGTAATATATTTATTATTGCAAAACATTTTTTCATCGTTCAGTTTTTCCGTCTATTTATTGGCTCAAATTTCTGACAACAATCGCCAGCATGAATGTTCTCATTTCGTTTTTCTTCGGCGGTTGTTTTTTTTTTTTGGTTGAAAGGCAACGAATCCCATTCGTATAAGATTCAGAATCACTTTTGTGTCGTCAGTCGTCTCTTTTATTCGTTATTCGATGGTTCAAATTGGATAAAAATAGGCGATAAAAAACAATTTTTTGCTACGCATTGAAACGCTGGCTGTTGAATGTGTAACGTTCGCATTGCAATGATGATGATGTTGATGATATGAATGTTAAATAATAATAGCATGGCGTATGGCAGTTTTCATTTTCATCATTCTGATCTAATACAGGGCATATTTAGGATGGATGGATTTTATCGTGCATTTGACATTTGATGGAAGCGAGAATTTTTGGTAAACATTCCTCGAATATGCTATTCAAAAGTTATTATTCTGTGATGGAGGAGCAGATGAAGCATTCAAAGCAATTGTTAACATCATAACATGTGTAATGTGTATGTTATCAACATAAGAATAAAAAGCATCGAGCGCCTAAATGTAACATACATTTTGGACTTGGATGAACAAAAGCAATTATAATCCGTTTTTCACTGCAAAATCTCTGAGCGACAATAAATCGCTTTCAAAGTGGATGTAAGCCAGGCCCAAAAGTAAAACAAAACCATTTCGAAAACTGATGATAATGTTGGTGCCGGAATGATGATATGCAGGCACAATAACAGTGATAATAATCGTGAATGTAACGCCATTCTTTGGGTCGTTCATTTCGCATCTTTTTCTTTTTCTTTGAATAAATTCATTTATTTTTTTACTTTGGGGAAATTCTTTTAAGCGAAAAGAAAAACGAAAAAATGGTTTTCAGCATTTCCATTTTGATGTCTGATGATTTTCGACTTTTGTTCAGTCAAGTTATTCAATCTGCGAAGGACAAAAAACGACGCGTTTCAACTTGTTCTCTGAATTTCAATGCACATATGAAATAAAGAGATTCTTAGCTCGTTCTAAAGAAAACTTTTGCCAAAGCTCACATTCAACATTTTTCCCGCAAAAAAGACCAAGAGAAAAATAAAAACATTTTAAATGTGAGTAAAATTGAATCATAATGTTTATATTTAAAAAAAAACATTACGAACGGATTATTCGGATTACAGCACAACATATTCGATTCACACTCACAAATCCAAACGAACAATAAGCAATAAACAAATGTATAAAAATACGATTGGAAACGGAGCATCAGTATCGGCTCATTTAGATTTTAATTTCAATATAACAATTTAATTAAGTCAATAGATTCGATTGATCTGATTCTGGTTTCGGTTCTAGAAAAATATATCTTTTTCAATTTGGAAATTTAGTTCACAGACCGAAAATGTTCGTGCTTTGGAGCGAAAATAATGATTCATCATTGAAAAATACAACAAGAAGGAGATGCAGAGAACAATGAAAGGAAAATAAATCTATTTGCTGCTATTTAAAAACATCATTTTTCAAATTCAATCAAGTTTTTAACATTTAATTGAACCAAAACGCTAATAACAAAGCGTGCAATAGATCGACGCTTATGTCTCGAATGAGATTTATTAATTTCTCTTTTCTTTCTCTCTTTCTCTTCTTTCTTTTCGTTCTGCGCTTCACCCGAAGCAAAACGCATGGATTCCAAAAGGTAGTAGAACACATTCAATGCCTGTTTGTCTACAGCGATCGCTTGGAATACATATTTATCCATTCGAAATTATTTAAGCTTGATAATCCTTAAGTAGTTTATTGATTGCGCGTATGTAATCAAAACAAATCTATTTTTAAACGATTTTTATCGAAACTATGTTAGAATGACGGCAACGAACGAATGAGATGATGAAATAGAAAAGGAAAAGAAAAAAACGATTTTGTGGATCCAAAATTTGAATAGGAAAAAAAACACGAACACAAATCGATTGAATTAGATGGAATAGTTGTTTAGCACATTCAACATACATAAAGAATAAAATGTGTTAGTTGATTTTGTTGGACCCGAAAACCAGACGAAAATGAAAAATGAGCGGATTCTTGATTCTTTCACTTCATCGCTTTTATTGTGTACAGTGTTGAGACGATTGAATAATTACAGGCATTTTGGAATGTTTAGCAGTTTATCGATTTTTGGTTTGCTCGCAGAAATTGAAATGAGTTTAAAGCTAACACATTTTGAGCGCGAGAGAGAGAGAGCGAGAGAGAGAGAGAGAGAGAGAGAGAGAGAGAGAGGCATTGAAAAATAGAAAAAGGCGAACAGTTTAATTTATAGTGTAATCAAGATCAAGACGTTTAAGAAGTAAATCAATTAACTCATGGATTCGAATCGAGTGAGAATAAATGAGGCAAACGCAATTTAATACTGATTACAAGCAAACAAAATAAATCAGGGTTTCGTTCATTTTCACCATTTCAAAATAAATGGTTTATGTTCGGTAGTTGTGTGAAAAATTAGGTGATCGCCGATTGATGAACTATACTTTAAAGTCCACGATTCAAAGAAATTTTCACAATTTTATTTGATTTCATGTATGGCAAACCGAATGAACGCACATTGTCATGCAAATTCCATGGCACTGGCATTCGAGAAGCGTTGAAAAAAAAAAAAAATTCAAAATGCACGCAAATCTGTAAAAATGCGAATTCATCGACAGTCGGGACCGGTCAGGGCTCGTTATAAATATAATTAAATTTTACCTTTAAGTTTACCATTTCGGTTTATTTTATTCGACATGGAAATTCAACACGCTCAACTGAGCACACTGATTTCGTTTCACGAACGACGATTTGACTTTCTGAGCTCCATTCAAATGTGAACAGTGAACATATTTCAAGCGAGACAAAAGAAAAAAAAACAAAACGAGAAAAGAATATGCAACAAAAATGCTTATAATAATTTCACATTTGCATATTCGTAGTAATATTTAATCGATTGAATGCACGTCTCACGATGAATGCACAAGCGAAAAAAAAACAAACTCCTTTCTGCGATTGAGCCAAAGAAAAATGAAGACGATTTGTTCTCAAATTAGAATATTTCGCGAGTCCCAACTTTCATGAGCTAAACATTCAATTTGTTGTCATCAAGATGAAGTCATTTCGTTATTTTCTTTTCCTTTTATGATTCTGTTACACGCATATTTTTCTTCTTTTTTTTTTGTTCATGTGAATGTAAAATTTGATGGGTCTCATTTGAAAAGTTGTTAGTCTGCTTGTTGATTCCCTTCCAAATCGAATATGTTGACCGAAATATTCGTATGTTCAGAACATATTTTTGTTCGGTTTTTTTTTTATATTCATTCATATCTGTTTCGTTAGATGTTGAGAGTCTGGCTCACTCCCGAGTATGGTACAAAATATTTTAATTGACAAGTTGATAGCTCATAAAATATATTATAGCGCAGCATTTGTTATTGGATGTTCATGGTTCATGGATTGGAAAACTGGATTTTTTCCCTCCCTTTCTCTCTCTCTCTCTCTTTCTCTCTCTCTTGACCAACACGAAGAATAAATAAGAAAAATATGAAATTCAAAAGAAAAAAAAGAAAAACGTTAATCAGTTGATTGACTACGTCGGATTGTTGTGCGCATTTTCATGGTACAGGTGATGCCATTCACTAATTTGGAATGAACGCATATTTGGATAAATTGGATTTTAAAGTGTCCAACATTATCATCATATTAATGATTTCATGACTCGGTATGTTCCAATATGATTGGAATTTCCTATTTGGAAACTGTGCATATTTTTGCATTCTAATTACATCGGATATTTTGGAACAACGGTGTTGAAATTGTTTTGATGCATCGATGATTATTTTAATACAAAATACCAAAAATCAATCCGTCCATGATAAATAGCCATTCATTGCTTTTCACGTTCATAGCAGCGTTATTTTGGTGGCTGTAGGCCCAACTTTTGAATGCTGACTTTTATTATCTTCGTTTCCTGAATGTTGAATTCATAAGTCCGATTATGTTCATAATAAATATTCAGTGTGCCATCAGTATGATCTGAAGATCTTATTGCATGTGGCTTAAGTCAATTGAGAGATATTCAAATATAAATGACAATAACAATTCGAATGTCGTCACGATGGCTAATCATTGTATATTGTATATAATATATTTGATTTACATTGGCCATTAATGCCAATCTATCTTCTCCGCTCTTTCTCAACATTTGCGAACTATTTACCAAATCGTGTATAATTGTCAAATCTGTAATTCTGTTTGCTTTTTCCCGTTTTCTTTCTTCCCGTTCACCACTTTTCGCTTGCATTTTTCTTTCTTGATTGGCCAATTGTTGCATTTGCAACCGATGCGCTAACAAACCAGACAATTGAATACTTTTTCAACTCTTCCACACCGAATACCAATGCCAGCTAAACGGTTTCTCATTCAGCTGAAACTCTGTACACTGTACACTGTACACACAGTGCAAATATGCAAGTAAAGTAAAGGCACGCATGCTTAAGAAGTCATTTGTCAAACGAGCAGCAAAGGTTGTTTCTTTTGCACATCTTTATGGGTACGTATTTTTGTACAGCAAAAAATATTCAAAAGACTTTTGTTGTGTTTATTGTCAGGCCAATTGTTTTCTCGTGTTGTCGCGTTGCGTTGTTGTAATACTTTCATGAAAAATTGATGGCATTTGGTTATGGTTATGGTTGCGAACTGCGACTTGCGAATTGTGAAGAAAAATTACTATTGGCCATGTTGTTGTACACTGCACATTGCACATTGCACACACACACTTTCTTCACACTTCAATTTTATTCTGGGATATGGAATGCAGGCCATAACATCCATACACCAAAACACCAAACAATCACTTACAATACAAAAGCATAGTTGGCATACTACAGACACCTTGGCTGATGATGTTTCGCTTGAGCTTATTTTATTATGTGATATGCAAATTGAGTTGAAGTTTTGTCCTGAAAAATGGTGTTGCTTCATTTTCTTCATTTCTTAATCGTTGGCATCTGCGTTTATGCGTTTTGGCTGTTTGTGTGTGTGTACTTTTTTTGATTAAGATGTCAAATGAATGTGCGAAAGGCGATAAGTGATGTGAATATTGTTTTCGATTAGCTCTCTATCCACTTAACCATTAACCACCATTAACCATACAGTTAAATATTGGATATTGTACAGAGTAGTGTTTGGCTTGACTGTGAATCCCAAACATAATACATCACGACATGCTATCCAAGTGATTTTGAACAATAGAATTTTGTGTTTGGGCAATTTTTGTTTTTTTTTTTGTCACTGTTTGCGTTTAGTTCGTGATTTTGATAATAATACAAATCATTGGCCGAATACCTGATGCCTGAAGAACCTGATGGCCAGATAATGGAAGGAAAAGTTTTTCGACACTTTATTCTATTCAATTCGAATTTTCTATTGGTTTTAAATGGAAGTTTAATGTGGCTGCAGATGGCGCCATTCAAATTTAACATATTTATAATAAAGACTCTTTGGAGTGGCCAGATTTGTTTAGCAGATTTCGAATGGAACACGACATCATACATCAACATTTTATTAAAGATGAGAACGATGAAAAAACATTCTTTCTTTTTTAGTTTTCGAAATTTTTTCGGTTTATCAGATGCAGGTTATCAAATTCATGTTTTTACGGTACGGCCAGAAAAAGAAAATCCCCCAAAGCCCAACGAAATTCCGTGAATTCAATTGAGCGAGAGAAGAAAACATGGAAATTGATAATCACACCATCGCTAAACGTTTACCAGTTCAAATGGAAGAAATGGTGTATTGTCGTTGGCCAACAATAAGCTATGTAAGTATATTATATTGTCGAATAAAAGGATAATAATCAATATGACAACGCTCAATTCTAGAATTTAAATCGACATTTCGAAAGAACAAAGGAAACTTCTTCAACTGGAAAATTGCATAAATGCAACCAAATGAGCAATAAAAACAATAAAAATACTCGAAATAAATTGTATACGGGAACGGGAACAATTCAACGACACAAGCCAAAATCCATATACATCCGTTGAAGTGGATCGGATTGAGGAAGAGTGGAAAAGGAAGAAAATATTCAAAAACCACTTGAATCAAAACAATAATAAAAGTCATTTGTGTTTGTTCACTTAAATATTTTTTTCTTCTTCTTCTTCTTCTTCTTCTTCTTGTTGTTGTTGTGGTCGTTCGCCAACAATTTTTCTGTTTCCCGGTTTGACTCGTTGTTCATTTCGTTTTTTTTTCTCGTTTCTCGTTGCTGTTTTTGCTGTTCGACGTCTCAGACTATTATTATTGTTATTGGATATAAATATGGTTTTTATTTTTCATGGATCGTTCATTGAAATTGGTTTAACATGATTTGAGTGCATATTCAATTCATTTATTCATTATTATTATCTATCAGGACGGACATGTTTTTCCGTTCCATTCTATTGTTTGGCATTTCAATAATAATAAAATGTTTCGTGCGACAAACGACACAAAACCGGAGTGACGACTGATTGGAAATTGAAATTAGCAAAAAAAAAAAACGTTCAATTTGAACGGGACATTATTTTTTCGTTTTACAGTCTTTTTCCTTTTCTTCGAAACCAACAGCGATTCTTCAGAAGAATTGGTTCCCACTTTGTGACGCACTTGACAAAAAATCATTCAACGAATGTAAAACTGTGTAACTTTGTATCATAAAAAATATCAATGCAAACGAAACAAGTGAACGAGTTAACGAGCCACCCAACAATGGTTAGTCTTTAAATTGCTTTAAATATCATAATGCACTCGAAATGTGATTGCGTTTGTTGGATTTGAATTATAATTTTATATGTATGTGATATTGTTTGCTTTTTACTTTTGCGTTTGGCTTATTCGCATGGAAAATGATATGGAATATTCGTATGCAAAACGAGGCAGCCAGTGCCAGTGCTAATGTAGTAACATGAATACGCAGCCAGAGTCAGATAAAGAGTTAAACACTGGTATTTGAGAACAGTTTCACAACTTAAGTTTTTGTTGTTGCATATATTTTTTTCCTCTGCTCCGTTCATATTTGAAATTTCGTATTCACAATTCGCAAATAATAAAATGTTCGTTGAGTTTATTCAATGTTCCATCATCCACCATTCCTCTCGATTTTGCGAAACAACTATAACAATATCGGTGATTTATGTGACACAGTGATTTGTTTTAAAATATCTTTTTTTTTGTTCAACTTTTCACTTCTTCTTCTTCTTTTCGTTTTGATTCATCCTTTCCAATTTGGTATTATACTATGGCAATGGCAAAGGCAAAGTGTATTCGATCGCGTTTTTTCTTTCGCGATTTGTGAAAATATTTATTAGGAAAAGCATTCTTAAGATCTTCTTTGGTTCCTTTCATTCTCTCAATCGTCTCCAACCATCGATGCTAATGTTCGTTATTATTTATGCACATTATTATGGATAACTTGGATCCGTACATGTGTTCAGTGTTCAATGTTCATTTGGTTGTTGTTTTCTGTTTGGTTACATTTGGCATTGCGAGCCCAAAGGAGAAGAGAAAGAGAGACAAAATATCACTCGATTTGGTTCGCATGGGAACCAAACCACATGATTCAACAATAAAAATATTTTTTTTTTCATAAATCGGGTCCATATTGAAAAATGAATCAATTTGAACACATATTCGATTTTGGATTTCGATTCGATGGACTAATATATTGTATACTATGGGCTATGAGGTATGGGCTATGGGTCTCAATCGAGTATGTAAATTTCAATTCATATTATATTTTATTAAATATGTTTCGATTGAATTTTCTTTATGTTCTCATGCTTTTCAAATTATTATTATTGTTATTATTAATATTAAATGTTGTTGACAATGCGACAACGTGATGCTTGCGCATTGTGAATATGCAATTTTGTAATTTGTAATTTGTATATTTGTATGACCTTCTGCACCCTCTCAGAAAAATCAATTGCATAATTGATTGCAATTTGCTATTTCCTTTCTAATTATTATTATATGTTTGGCATTTTGAATGGCCTGACTTTTCAACGACCAATGACCTGATGTGACTATTTTCATACATTTTATTTTTCCTGTTGGTTTTTAGGATATTTTTTTTTCTGTCGCAAACTGATCAAACGTTCGATCATAATTATTTTTCATACCCAGATTTATTTCCAGGTGTCAGAGGAGCACATGGATGAATCATTTGTAGGTACTTAACAGAAACTAAGTGTATACAAATACCAATTGAAAAATGTAAACAAGAAAAAAGAAATTTATGGAAAAATGCCAAAAAGAAAACATCCAACCAAATCAATCATACTAATAATCCAAAAGAAACAACGAAAACATTCCATAAATATTTCAGCGATACATTTATGTTCACTTTGTTGTTACAGAGGTAGGTATTGTATGACTGTGCAGGAGAATCGCACCACGCACAATTTTTTTTGGTCTGTTTTACGTTTTTCCTTTGCTTACGTTCGTTTTCGAATAACAAATCGATCAAAAAAAAAAAAAATAAAA